>SJYV01006707.1:0-11355 GCA_006410875.1 Neotragus pygmaeus
AAGAGTTGGACACGACTGAGCGATTGAATACTGAACTGAACTGAACAAAGCAATGAGTAGAACTGTTGATAGGGGCTGAAATGTGTCACCTACTTTCAATTCGTGTGTGGAAGCCCTAAAGCCCAGTGCCTCAAAATGTCTGTATTTGTAGATAGGGCTTTAAAGAGGTAATTAAGTTAAAATGAGGTCAGTAGGGTGGGCCTCTATTCAATCTGATTGATGTTTTTATATGAAGAGGAGATTACGATACAGACAATATAGATTAACTTTCACTTTCATGGACAACCAAGTGAGGACACAGTGAGTAGGTGACCATCTGTAAGCCAAGGAGAGAGGAGAAAGGCCTCAGGAGAGGCCTAACTTGCTGGCACTTTGGACTTCCAGTCTGCAGAACTGTGAGAACGTCAGTTTCTGTTGTCTAAACTGTCTTCTCTGTGACATTGTTAGGGGAAGCACACTGACTGAAACCGCTCACCCTGGCCAGGCACCACAGTAACCATTTGCATGAACTGTATTATGACAGGAGATCGTGATAAGGAATACGGAACTAATAAGCCACCACCGACCAGAAAAGTTCAGGAAAGGTCTAAAGGAGACACTGCAAGTCCGTCCATTTCCCAGAATCCCTCTCGCTAGCATCCATCTTGGCTGAGCGATGTGTGCACCACCAGCAAAGACTCTGAATTCCTGATTGGCCAAAGACCACTCGGAAACTAATCCCATCAGCATAAAACATGAGACTTCGAGAAATGAGGCAGAGTAGTTCTCCTGCGTTGCCTTACCCTACTGCTCTCCACCCGGGTGCCCTTTCCCAATCAAATCTCTTGCTTTGTCTGCACATATGTCTCCTGGGACAATTCATTTCCGAGTATTAGATAAAAGCCCAGTTTCGGGCCTTGGAAGGGGTCCCTCTTCCTGCTACAAATGGCGACTCTGGTGGGGACTCTTCTTCCCTGAGACTGACATCCTGACCTCTCGGGGTACTCCAGGGGACAGCTTGCCTGCCAATGGACCAGACCCAGCAGCCACAACTGAGACCCTTTTGTCCCTGGTCTCCTCCTGATGCAGACAACTGGTCAGAGTGCCCCGACCAGGTAAGGAACAAGAGATTTTATTGACCTCTCTCCCCTTCCCTCTCTTTCCTCTCCTTAACCCTTCCTTATCCTTCCCCGTTTTTCTAGTTCCCTGGTCCTGAATGCAGGAATCTGGTCGAAGGGCCTCAGCCTGAGCTGAGGATTGGAGACTGATCACCTCCTCTTAGCAGAGAACTCGAATTCTGGTTCTGTTCTGGTCTGATTTCTGGTAGGGCCGAGTTCCAGTCCTCACTTCTCTGGAGGCCCAGGGAAAAGTCCCTTAATGCCTGGGTAGCTGCAGGTGGCAGGAGACATCTGAAGGCTACCCCTTTTGCCCCGCTCTCCTGCCTCCCCACCCTTTTTCTTTCAAGCTGGCTTCCTTTCCTCTCTGTGAAATCTTTGAAGTTGTTAGTACTTGGATCTGAAGTTCTGTGTCTCTATAGGAGGCTTTCTGAGAGACTGTGTTCTTGTATTTAAGGGAGTGTCTGATGAGGACTGCCAGGTTTATATGTGAGTGTTTTAACTCTGTGTTCTATGTTGTGATTTTTGATGGACATTTTGCTTTGTCTGGCCACCATTTGGTTTAGGCCTGCTGCCATTTTGTTAGAACTTGATTTTCTTTCCCTATGCCTTGAGACCAGGGCTCTCAGGAACACTTATCTAGACCATCTCTAACTCCTGAGACTGAGGGAAAAGACTCTAAAATTTTTATTTATTTCAACTGTTTTTTTATAAACTAGTAAGTTTTATATTTTAATATCTAATTCATGACTAAACTTAGAAAATGAAGCTAGATCTTGCACTGTGTCTGTCTAAATACGTCTTGGTATGTCTTTGTCTCTGGGTAATATTTTTGAGGTTAATTTGTAAATTAGCTCTATTTAATTGGCTTAAAAAAAGGTAAGCACTTACAAATCAAATAATTCTAAATTAAACAATAAATTCCAGGTTTATGTGAACTGGGAAATATTTAGTATTAAATATCTGATATTAATGTTTGTTTGTTGACGTATCTAATATACACGTCTTAGAGTAATTAACATTAAGTAGAATATTTTCATTGTACCTAGGTTTAATATAAGTTAAATATTATACCTCTTACAAGTTTGTCAATAAGGAAATTACCTCGAGTGAAGAAACTTCCAAAAAATGTAAATGAATATGAGTTTTTATATAAATGCTATTAAAAATAATTATTCTTTAGAAATATCTGTCTAAAATAGTCTCTCCAGATTGGTAGAACTTAAATTTCTAAAAGTTGTGCCAAGTGTGCTAAGTGTTGGAAGTCTATCAAATAGTGAGGTCATTTCCAAATAAAATAAGATTTTGAAACATTTACTACTAAACACTAATTTCCTTTTACAGAGAAACTAAAGAGATTTGGGACTATAAATAAATAATAGTTGGTGCCATCCTAAAGGCGCTAGCACCCCACTACAGTATTCTGCCGAGTCAGACATGATTTCACTTTCATTTTCACTTTTCACTTTCATGCGTTGGAGAAGGAAATGGCAACCCACTCCAGTGTTTTTGCCTGGAGAATCCCAGGGACTGGGGAGCCTCGTGGGCTGCCATCTATGGGGTGGCACAGAGTCGGAAAGGACTGAAACGACTTAGCAGCAGCAGCAGCAAAATGTTCTAAGAAAGCAAGGGTTTTAGAAATTATCACTGGTATTTATGCTCACCAATCTATAAAATACTAATATAAAAGTTAGTTCTTGGTTGCTAAAGGAAAGTAGGAAGTTTTCAGTAAAAAAAAAAAAAAAAAGAAAAGTTATAAAAAAATACTAAAAAGAGTTATGCATGATAAGGATTCTCTAAAATTGGATTACAATTAGGTAGATAAATGTATTTTGTTAAAAATTACACAGCCATTAAAAAACTGGTTAGAATCAACTAGGTCCAAGAGGGTGGAGCTGACTCTCACTAGACCTCGAGTCTTGGTATTTACTCCCATTGTGACATATCGACAAGCTAAATGATATACCCATCAACACTGATTAAATCTCACCAAATGTTCTAAATGCTTTTAACTGATCTTTTTGATAAAACTTCACAAATCTAATTCTTTTGAAGTTCCTTTGACCTCTAGCTAACTTTGGGATGATTTAGAGGGCCCCTGAAACATCCCAAAGAGAGAAATTAAACTATGTTTATTTGGTTGGTTAAATTACATGAAAAAGATTATCAAATTGTTGCAGGAAGAGGGACCCCTTCCAGGGCCTGAAGCTGGGCTCTTGTCTAACACTCGGAAATGAATTGTCCCAGGAGGCACAGGTGCTGACAAAGCAAAAGATTTTATTGGGAAAGGGCACCCAAGTGGAGAGCAGTAGGGTAAGGGAACCCAGGAGAACAGCTCTGCCACATGACTGTGGATCGTGTCATGAACTCCTTATTGCAAAATTCAGGCTGAAATTGAAGGAAGCAGGGAGAATCACTGGGCTTCCCAGGTAGCTCAGTGGTAAAGAATCTGCCTGCCAATGTAGGAGACACAGGAGATATGGGTTTGATCCTTGGGTCAGGAAGGTCCCTTGGATGAGGAAATGGCAACTCACTCCAGTATTCTTGCCTGGATAATCCCATGAACAGAGGAGCCTGGTAGTCTACAGTCCACAAGGTCATAGATAGTCATACATGACTGAGTAACTGAGCAAATGGAAAACCACTAGGCCATTCAAATATGACCTATTAATAAGTCAGTTCCCTATGATTATACACTGGAGGTGACTAATCGATTCAAGAGATTAGATCTGATAGAGTGCCTGAAGAAATATGGATGGAAGTTTGTAACATCGTACAGGAAAACTGAAAGTGAAAGTCACTCAGTCGCGCCTGACTTATTGAAACTCCATGGACTATACAGTCCATGGAATTCTCCAGGCCAGAATACTGGAGTGGGTAGCTATTCTCTTCTGCAGGGGATCTTCCCAACCCAGTGATTGAATCCAGGTCTCCCACATTGGTAGTGACCAAAACCATCCCACAGAAAAAGAAATGCAAAAAGGCAAAGTGGTTTGAGGAGGCTTTACAAATAGCTTAGGAAAGAAGAGAAAAAAAAGGCAGGAAGAAAGGGAAAGATATACTCAAATGAATGCAGACTTCCAGAGAAGAGCAAGGGAGATAAAAAGGCCTTCTCAAATGAACAATGCAAAGAATTAGAGGAAAATAATAGAATGGGAAAGACTAGAGATCCTTTCAAGAAAATTGGAGATATCAGGGAACATTTCATGCAAGGATGGGAATGATAAAGGACAGAAAAGGTTAGACCTACTAGAAGCAGTAGAGATTAAGAAGCACGGCAAGAATATACAGAACTATACCAAAAAAGGTCTTAATGACCCACATAACCATGATGGTGTGGTCACTCATCTAGAGCCATACATGTGGAGTTTGAAGTCAAGTAGGCCTTAAGCAGCATTTTTGTGAACAAATCTAGTGGAGGTGATGGAATTCAGGCTGAGCTATTTCAAATCCTAAGAGATGGTGCTGTTAAAGTGCTTCACTCAGTATGCCAGCAAATTTGGAAAACTCAGCAGTGGCCACAGGACTGAAAAAGGTCAGTTTTCATTCCAATCCTGAAGGGCAATGCCAAAGAATGTTCAATCTACCATACAATTGCACTTACTTCACATGCTAGCAAGATTATGCTTAAAATCCTTCAGGCTAAGATTCAGCAGTATGTGAACCAAGAGCTTTCAGATGTACAAGCTGGGTTTCGAAGAGGCAAAGGAATCAGAGATCAAACTGCCAACATTCATTGGATCATGCAGAAAGCAAAGGAGTTTTAGAAAAATATCTAATGCTGCTTCATTATTTAGGTTAAAGCCTTTGACTATGTGAATCATAACAAACTGTGGACAATTCTTAAATAGATGGGAGTACAAGACCACCTTACCTGTCTTCTGAGAAATTTTTATGTGCATTAAGAAGCAAGAGTTCATGGAATAGTTGACCGGTTCAAAATTGAGGAAGAAGTATGACAAAACTACATATTGTCACCCTGGTTATTTAACTTATATGCAGAGTACATCATGTGAAATGCCAGCAACCCAGCTTGTGATTCACAAGCTGGAATCAAGATTACCAGGAGAAATATCAAGAACCTCAGATATGCAGATGATACCACTCTAATGGCAAAAAGTGAAGAGGAACTAAAGAGCCTCATGATGAGGGTGAAAAGAGAGTCCAAAAGCTGGCTTGAAACTCAACATCAAAAATAATTAATATTAATGGCATCCAGCCTCATCACTTCACAGCAAATAGAAGGGGAAAGAATGGAAACAATGACAGATTTTATTTTCCTGGGCTCTGTAATTACTGTAGATGGTGACTGCAGTCATGAAATTAAAAGACACTTGCTCCTTGGAAGGAAAGCTATGACAAGCCTAGACAACATATTAAAAAGCAGAGACATCACTTTGCTGACAAATTCTGTCTAGTCAAAACTATGATTTTTCTTGTAGTCATGTATAAATATGAGTGTTCGACCATAAAGAAGGCTGAGTGCTGAAGAATAAATGTTTTTGAATTGTCGTGCTGGAGAAGATTCTTAAGACTCCCCTGGACTGCAAGGAGATCAAATCAGTCAATCCTAAAGAAAATCAACCCTGAATATTCTTTGGAAGGACTGATGCTGAAGCTGAAGCTCCAGTATTTTGGCCATCTGATGTGAAGAGCCAGCTTATTGGAAAAGACCCTGATGCTGGGAAAGATTGAAGGCAAAAGGAGTACAGGGTGGCAGAGGATGAGATAGTTAAGTAGGATCACCGACCTGATGGACGTGAATTTGAGTAAACGCTGGGAGACAGTGGAGGACAGTAGAACCTGGTGTACTACAGTCTGTGGGGGTCACAGCCGTATGCAACTTAGTGACTGAAACAGCAACAACAGGAATGTATCACATGTTATACAATTAAATTAAAAATAAATAAAATTTTTCATCTTTTGAAGAATATAAAATGGTATAATCATTTTGGAAAAAGGTCTGGTCATTTCTTTAGAAAAACACACACCTATACACCTATCCTGTCAGCCAGTAAATTGATGGTATCCGCCAAAGAGAAATGAAAGCATTCTTCCATGCAAAGAGTTGTAGAGAAATGTTCATAGCAGTTTTATTGATAACAACCAAAACTTGGGATAAGACAACATGGCAGTCCTTAGGAGGACAATGGCTATTCAGGCTCAGTGGCGTGCAGGTTGCTTTCAGTGCTTGCACCATCTCTGGGAATCCAGGAGTATGTTTTCAGGAATTTGGCAAGCCAGACTTTCTTAAACATTGAATAACAGGAACTTGATGTAAAAACAAAAGGAATAAATACAATTCAAACTTTTCTAATTACTTTCTTGTTGCCTGTTCCCTAAGGTTTTGGGGAGCTCTGGGCTTTGCCAGGTGGAAACTCTGGGCTATTATAATAATATTTGGCTGTGGGCTCCCTTCCTGTGTCCCTTTCACAGTACTGCCTCTAGAGCCTGAAAGGCACCATGGCAGGAATGCAACTCATGTAGTGATCCAGGCTTGATTTCTTGCTTTGTTAATTTTATGGATTTATGAATATGATTGAAATAGTGTTAACAATACAGATGAAGAATTTAAAGGGATAGTATATGTAGGTGTCATACCTTGAATAGCACAAAACTATTCTTCTAATATTCAAAAACTATTACTATCTCATTCAACAAAGAAGTTACTTGAAGCTCCAACAAGCAAAGAAGTGATTTATTAGAATGGGTTGTTTGTGAGGCTTACAAGCAGTGGTGTGAGAGGGAGAACTTAGTGGGCTACAATTTTATAATCAAAGGAAAAGTGAGGAGGGAGAAAAACCACGTTCTTCCTCATCCATGAGTAGACGGACGACAGGTTTCCATCATCAGTTCCTCTTCCAGGTTGGGCAGGAGAGTTTTATTTTCCCTACATTGTCAAGCCAAGACTGTCATAGCACTATGAAAAAATAATTTCAGTTCTCAGTACAATGAGGGTCTTTCACTTTGAAATGTCACCTTCCCATAAATTATTTTTTATGTGCGCAGAGAGCATGTGGTAGGGGTCATTAACACTGAGCTCTGTGAGCAGGATGCGGATCTTGCCACCACTGTTTTATTGTTTTGGATCATGTCTCATGCTTCTGATGCATGGTTTTATTGCTAAGCAAGCCTGCTTGGTTTTCTGCTTAAGTATACTTGCTTTCTTGAGTAATCATTAACTTACAGGGGTGTCTCATACTTTTTTTCTGCTTTAATCTTCAAATGGGATTAGCTACTTAATCACCTGCTTTGTTCCTTTACTCTGTCCCTATCACTTCTTTTTTTTTTCCTCTATCACTTCTATTGAGTATTTCACTAAAAATCTTTTTTAAATTGACCACTGAAAATCGATATTTCATTTGTTTTAATTTGCATTTGTTAGATTCCAGCCAAGAGTCATTTAAAAATCTTTGGTATATTTGCATGTTTTCTTATAGGAATGATTTATTCATATATCCTTTGCCTGTTTTTTTTTTTTTTTTTTTTGGGTCAGTGTTTTTTCTTGTCAGCTGTATATAAATTGAGGGTTTAGTAGGAAAATACTGTTTTCTGTTCACTATCTGGAGGCAACGTATAACTCTGTTCTGGTTTTGCACATTAGGATGAACACAGAGACCTATGTCTCTTCCCTTCCAAGGCCCTGTTAAGGTAAAAGAAAAGGTATTTTAAAATTATTTTTCGATATTTATTTATATATTTGACTGTACTGGGTCTTAGCTGTGGCATGTGGGGTCTAGTTCTCTGACCAGGAATCAAACTCAGGCCCCCTGCTTTGGGAGTTCAGAGTCTTAGCCACTGGACCACCAGGGAAGTCCCCCAAAGTTTTTTTTTGGCTGCACTGGGTTTTTGGTCCTGTGTGTGGATTTTTTCTAGCGGGGGCAAGCGGGGGCTGCTCTCTAGTGGCAGTGTGTGCTGCATGAGCTTCTGCGTGCGCTGCATCCCACTGCTGAGGCCCGAGGACTTTAGTGTGCTGACACAGGTGCGCTCAGGGGCTTAGTTGCCTCGTGGCATGTGGAAGCTTCCCTGACCAGGGACCAAACCGGTGTCCCTGCATTAACAGGTGACTTCTTAACAACTGGGCCACCAGGGAAGTCCCTCAAGAAGATATTTTTTAAAGTCCCACATAGTTCCAGAAAACAAGTTAAAGGACACTGTCAGTTAACTGAAAATTTGAGATAACTGATCATAAGAGAAAGCAATTGGGGTTGGAGGCTTCTGATTCAAGATGGCAGATCAAGAATATACTTTTCCATTTCTCCTTACACTTTCATGAAATAGATGATAAATGTTTAAAAAATAATAGACATCAGAGAAAACTGAAGCAGCAGTAGAGGCCCTGGTGCATGCAGTTGGGGAGGGAAGGGACTCACTTTCAAGTGGATAATTCAAATAGGCAGAAAAAGCTGCAACCTAGAGCAGGTGTAATGGGGGCAGAGGGGAAAGGTGGTGAGAAATGAACTTCGAAACAGGAATAGTAACTGCAAGGCTGCCTGTGCCACAGCTGGGCCTCATCTGTCTTCCCCATTTTTGTATGATGTTAGTTTCATGTTTATAGTGAGCAAAAACCCAACTGATCTCCTCAGAAGAAATGAACTCAACTTAAGCAAGCCGAGGCTTCTTAGCAGATGTTGAGGGCAAAATAAAGTCAAATCTAAGTGTACAAAAACTTGTTTCCTACCAATAGCCGCAGTGAAAACTTGTTTCCTACCAATAGCCGCAGTTCCTGCACTTCCTCATTGTAGGAGCAAAAGTGTATCAATTTTGGTGGAAGAGCTTCCGTTCTGGGTTGGACTTCTCTTTGACTTGCCCCACAGTCAGTTCTCAGTAGAACTGTACGTCTATTGGGAGAGATTTGGGGTACTGATGAAAACTGTGAAGGTGGTGAAGTTCCACTGCTCTACAAGTGGTACCTCTGCTTTAGGTAGACAGACAGATACTTCGAGGGGCTAGGTAGACAGACAGATACTGTGAGGGGCGGGCGGGGGGACAGTAATCCATAAATAGAACAGGAGCAGTTGTGATTCATTTAGAACAGGTAAAGGAAGTGGGAAATAAAAGAATGTCTATATGTCTATTACCTCCTGTTGCTTGGAAGACTCTCATTCCAGATTATGTGGAGTGTGGGAGGGAGATGACATTTTACTTCATGTCCTATTTTAAAAAATTTTTAAATTTGTTTTTGGCTGCACTGGGTTTTCCTTGCTGGTCTCTAGTTTCAGTGATTAGGGGCTACCCTTCTTTGTGGTGTGTGGGTCTCTCTCACTGTGGTGGCTTCTCACGCTGAAGAGGACTGGCTCTCGGGGCTCAGGTCTCACACTTGCAGCTCTCTGGCTCTAAGTGTGGGCTCTGTGGTTGTGGTGTATGGGCTTCATTGCCCTGCAGCATGTAGAATCTTCTCAGATGAGCGATCAAACCCGCGTCCCTTGCATTGGCAGGTGGATTCTTAACCACTGGGCCACCAGGCAAGTTCCATGTTTTATCTAGACATTCTTTTTTAACCACAAGAACTTATCACTTTCAGTTTTTGAATATAAAGCAGTACGAGTAATTGGGAAGTGGGGCTAATCAGATCATAGTTTGGTTTGCTTGTGTTGAGTACCACACAATGAATGGAGACAAGGAGTCAGGCAACTGATGGAAACAGTTTCAGTGTGGTTCCCCGAGGCGCACCTTTCAGTACTGGCCACATATTCAGTATTGGGAAATGTGTGAATTACCCAAGGTTAGCTTTCTCCCTACCGTACTTTTCTTGTCAGCAAGCTTGGACAGAAAGCCAATTTTACTAAAGCAGAAAACTTACTAACAGGTATACCTGCTCCAGTTCCCAGAACATCTATCTACCTACAACTGGACTCAAGTACTACTTCTTCTTGTTAATTTGTTAAAGCGGTTTTTAAGTTGTCTCACTGATTCAGTAAAGAAAATTTCTAAAGTACAGAAAGGCAGGAAGAATAAATAAATCATCCGGAGTCCTGTTACTCAAAGACAGTATGCTAGTGTATTTTTTGGACCCTCCAAATCCAAGCTCTGAAAGATAGCTAACACCGAAGGTAGTCAGAGTTAGACCTGTAGCTCTACTGAGACGGTCAGCATCCCACAGGATACTGAAAGAGTATTTCTGTCACTCAGTTTCCCCTAATGTTAACATCTTACATAACCATGGTATAATTGTCAGAACTAAAAATGGCTAATAATTACTGTTAACTAAAATGAGAATTTGGAATTTACGAATTCTTTCACTAACATCTTTTCTTTCTTTTTTTCTGTTACAGGATCCCATCCAGGACACTACACTGCATGTGAATTTCTGTCTTTCTTTGTTTTTCACTACTTGAGTTTTGAGGAATACTGGCGAAGCATTTTGTGGAATATCCCTCAAGTGAGATTTGTCTGATGTTCTTCTCATAGTTAGACTAGGGCTATGCTTTTTCGGGGGAGTAAGACTGTAGGAAAAGTGACCTTGTCATTATGTCATATCAAGAGTAAATACTAACAAAAAGACATTGCTGTTTATGTTAACCTTGATCATGTGGTTGAGTAGTGTTTGACAGGTTTCTTCACCGTGAAGTAATTTTTCCTTTTGCCAACACTTACCCTGGGAGGAAATGACTATGCGCAGCTCATGCTCAGGGATGGGTGGGTGGCGATTAATAAATCCTCTGGATGGAGTGTGATTCATTAGAATTCTTCTATAAGGAAGACTTAGCTCCCTTCCCAAATTATATATTTATTTACAGCAGAATAGACTCTAGTATACTTACTTTATATTCTAAATAAAACTGTGCCAGGTTTGGGCACTGGGAGCTGTTGCAGGTTGAGTCCTTTGTCCCTTGACATACCTACACGTATTTTTGAGCATTCCTGACTTCTGGCGCTGTGGGATGCTGCAGACTCGGTCTTACTTTCCCCGTCCCACCCAGTTCTAGAGTCGCCGGTATCTCTCAAGAGCCCTGCCCAGCTCCTTTTGCGGGAAAGTGGTATTTACAAGCAATGTCAGGGGAATCTACTGCTTCTTCCCAGGTGAAACTTAAGCCTGACCCTGCCCACGCCGCCGTTAGTCAAGCTCGTGCCGCCCCCGTTAGTCAGGCTCGTGCCGCCCCCGTTAGTCAGGCTCGTGCCGCCCCCGTTAATCAGGCTCGTTCCGACCCCGCCGCACCTCCGGCCTGCCTGGCGTGCCCTGCGCATGCGCGCCGGGAAGGCGTGACGTCTGACGGCGTCGGGACGCCAGCGTGAGGCCGCCGGCGCCGAGTAACCCGGC
>SJYV01006708.1:0-11861 GCA_006410875.1 Neotragus pygmaeus
CCTGCCTGCCAAGGTCCAAGGGCTCCCACTGCCTGGAGGCCAAGGGCCAAACTCCCACACTCTCTGCTTAACCACGGCACAAAATCAAGATTTCCCCAAAGAGCACAAGATCTTTCAGGCCTCAACCTCTTTACTCATTGGGCTCACCCTTCCTGTAAGAGTGTTTCCCTTCTCCATTCGTCAAGAGCACCCTTGCCTGTCAAGGTCCCACTGAGGCTCCTCCTCATCCTTGGAGACGTCATCACTCCTCTCAGGGGCTCTAGGCACTTCCGGGGCTGTATGGTGGCCCTCACTGCAGACTGTAGCACAGACATCTGTTCATTCATTCAGCAGGCTTTGATTGAGGGCTTACTGTATGTCAGGTTTTGTCCCTGTGATGCTGGGGACACGGTGATGACAGATAGCCTTGGCCCTGCTCTCCTGGAGCTCACCATCCAGAGTGGGCAGGGCTGGGGGATTGGGACCAGGGAAAGTGGAGTCTACGGAGATCAGGGAGGGCTGCATGGAGGAGGAGATGGCCTAGCCAGGATGGATCTGAGGATTGTAAGAAAGTGAGCCAAGTAAGGAGGAGAGCTTCTGTTGTGCTTAGGGTTCCAACTCTGGTTTCTAACGCCTCCTTTCTTTCATCTCTCATTCATTCATCAATTCAACGCGCATTCCCTTGAGCCTGCTCTGGGCTCAAGGTGGCTCTGTGCCGTCAGGGAGAAGTGACTGACATTGCCCTGGGCTTACCTTGCTCACAATCCAGTGGGAGTGATAATTTTTCTTCCCCCCTGCACCATGTGGGATCTTAGTTCCCTGACCAGGGATCGAACCTGTGCCCCATGCCAGCGGAAGTGCAGAGTTCTAACCACTGGACAGCCGGGCAGTTCTCAGGGGGTGACAATTTAATAATCACAGAAATATGTATTGTAACAAGCAGTAAAAATACAAATTTATAAGTTGTGAAATAGACCGAGAACAGAGTGCAAGGGAGGTGCCAGCTCTGGTCTGGAGTTGGGGTCAAGAACTGAGAGACTAGGCACAAGTATGTCTCTCAAGGAGACTTTATGCACTTTTAACTTCATTTCTTTATTCATTTCTGATTTTGGAGCACAGATGGGATTCTAGCATGCACACCCATATACACCCTGACGGGTCCTCGGGAGTTGCCACTTTCCGGTCCCTCTGTCGTCACTGCCCCACCTGCTGGCCGCAGTGGGAATGACACTGAGAAGTGGTCCCACAGCCACTCCCTGCCACAAATGAGGGGAGCCTGGGGTTTATCTCCTGTGGGCCCCGGTTGGGCACCTCCACATGCTGTCTCTTATACACATCTCTTCTGATACCAGAACACAGATCTGAGAGAGTCTCCCATTTCAGTTCTTTATATTATCCCACGAACATCTCATCACTCTGGTTAAGACAGAGACTTAAAAAAAAAGATAATTTGTCACATTTGAAAGTATTTCAACATAGCTCTTGCAGAGCTAACACGTAAATGTGATAGAGTCCCCATGATAATATGTTCAACTAATACAACCATCACAATGATTGAGATAATTTTAAATGTTCCTTAGTCTAATCCCTACAATGACCTACCTCCCTCTGTATGATATTAATAGAAACAAACTTGTTAATTCTTCAGTGATGATCTGTAATATTCAGAGTATTAATTTGCTGCTAATGATATGAAAGATAACATAAAACATAAAAATCTAGTATTTGTTTAATAATATAGGTCATAGTGGGCTTCCCAGTAGCTCAGATGGTAAAGAATCTGTCTGCAATGCAGGAGACCCTGGTTCAATCCCTGGGTTGGGAAGATCCCCTGGAAAAGGAAATGGCAACCCACTCCAGTATTCTTGCCTGGGAAATCCCATGGACAGAGGAGCCTGGCAGGCTACAGTCCATGGGGTCACAAAGAGTTGGGCACGACTCAGTGACTAACTCATCAGTTCAGTTTCAGTTCAGTTGCTCAGTTGTGACCCCATGAACTGCAGCATGCCGGGCCTCTCTGTCCATCAGCAAACTCCCAGAGTTTACTCAAACTCATGTCCATTGAGTTGGTGATGCCATCCAACCATCTCATCCTCTGTTGTCCCCTTCTCCTCCAGCCTTCAATCTTTCCCGGAATCGGGGTCTTTTCCAGTGTGTCAGTTCTTGGCATCAGGTGGCCAAAGTATAGGAGTTTCAGCTTCAGCATCAGTCCTTCTAATGAACATTCAGGACTGATTTCCTCTAGGATGAACTGGTTGGATCTCCTTGCTGTCGATATATAATATTTGTAATTAGCTTAAGAACAGGGAAATATTTCCCAAAACTCCAATATGGAATAATATGTAGGAAGTTGCTTTATATTTCACTGCATTGCATTTTAAAGTCATATAAAAGAATTATTTAGCTGTATGAAATTTATGCATTCTTCCTTAAAAAAAGAAAGTGAACATCTATAGAGATTGTTATAGAAATGTATTTGGTATTCAATACTGGCAATTCTGAATAGAAAGAATTTAGGTGAAAACAACATAAGCTAGAAACTACAATTGCCATTGGATGATTTCTGGAAATTTAAAGGCTAACAGTTTCGTTTATTATTAAGTTGGGAGAATAAATTATATTTATGTTGCAGACCTATGTGACAGTTGCAAAAATAGTCTAAACGTGAATAAGAGAATTCAATATATTTTCTAAATGCCTTAAAAGAACCTTTTTTCCTATCTTTATTCAATCTCCACTTCTTGAATATTGTGGACAATTGCAAAGTTTGCTCCAAAAAACTAGGCCATCGCTATGAATTAATAAGCATCCCAAAATGACATATATCACCCACCATATACTAAGTGGCAAGTCCTTGCAGTAGTTGAATAAGTATTGGTTTTCTAGAATGGTAAGAAGCCTTTGAAGTTGCATAGTTTGCCTCATTTATTTTACAGGTGTGGAAAAGATGAGGTGAAGAGACTTTCTCAAGTTCTCATAATTTTAGAGCAGAAGGGGACTATGGCTTCCCTGATGGCTCAGTTGGTAGAGGCTGCCTGCCATGCAGGAGACCTGGGTTAGATCCCTGGGTCGGGCAGATCCCCTGGAGAAGGAAATGGCAACCCACTCTATTCTTGCCTGGAGAATTCCATGGACAGAAGAGCCTGGTGGGTTACAGTCCGTGGGGTCACAAAGAAAATAAAGATGAGGTGAAGAGACTTTCCCAAGTTCTCATAAATTTACAGCAGAAGGGGACTATAGCCAAGCTGACTCCTGATTGGAGACTATTTCCACAATACCATGATGCTTCAAGTCAAAGTTTAAAATGCGTTTGGTTTGTAGCTTTACTTAAACCTTGGGTTTTAAAAAATGAGCATGATATAGCCTAAAATAGCACACAGTTTTGACGAACTCACGTTTTTAAGCTAACAGCCAACTAGAAACCAATTACAATAACAATATTAGTATCAGCGTAGATAAAGAATGTATTATTAAAATCAAGTGTAAAATAACAGCATTCAGGTTTCCTAGGATATTTTATGAATCACAAACACTGCTACTACATATTTTAGGGTCACTAAAATTACTTTCTAAAATAATTTTTGTAACTAGAGTAAATTACTAAGAAAATTTTTTTTAGGTAGACAAAAGAACACACTACTGGAAGAGGAACTTAAAGAGGTTTAATAGCTCTTTCTCATCTACCTCATTTCCTAAAAAATATGTTGAACAGTAACTTCACAGTTTGAATATTACAAATGAAAAAAGGGAAAAAAATAGACAAATCCGTCCAGTTCTGGAATCATGGACTGAGTTTTGGAAGATGATTTGATCTTGTAATCTTTTTTGCTGGGCCTCTCTTGGCATTTACCATCTTCTGNATAAGAGAGTTAAAACAACTTTTGAATACCATGTGCTTTATATAAATAAATTAGTTATCTGTTCCTATGCCAGGTAAAAATGGAAAATTATGAAATTTCATGGGTTTTGTATCAATATTTCTTTAAAAGATCATCATCTAATGGATAGTTTTAAAATATTAAAGAATAATAAGCACTAAAAACAGAAAATAAAAATTAAAGAGTTTCAAATAAGCCATCACAAACTCAGTATGACACCTTTTAAATTGATGTCTCTAACTTTCTTACATCTCTCTGACACTGCACTAGCTATTGTAAACGAGAATCCATGTACCACTGTAGGCACATCTAAAGGCGTATAAAGTATTCACCATTTGCTAATTTGCAGGTGATTTTTTTTAATAGTAAAATTTTCCCCAAGGAAGAGCTAAAGTGAAGATCTTAGTCTTTATTGTGTATATCAAAGATTAATGTATGGTTTTGTCTGCTCCACTTGGTGCTCTGGTATGGAAAATATGTAATACTGGGATGCTTCTGAGAGTTTATACTCTGCTAAAGGGCAAATACAACCATAAATACAAATAAAACTATAACACAAGAAACTATTATGTGTGATGCCTTGTCAAAGATGTATTCATTCACTTTATAATGTATACCGATTTGTATTATGGATATTCATAGTAGGTAAAAACACAGTCTTCTGTGGTATCCAGACTTCCCTGGTGGCTCAGACAGAAAGCGTCTGTCTACAATGTGGGAGACCTGGGTTCAATCCCTGGGTCGGGAAGCTCCCTGGAGAAGGAAATGGCAACCTACTCCAGTACTCTTGCCTAGAAAATCCCATGGACGGAGGAGCCTGGTGGCATGGGGTCACAAAGAGTTGAACACGACTGAGCGACTTCACTTCACTTAGGAAGCTTGAGGCATTTTGATGGTTAGTTAAAGAGAAAGGTTTTCAACAGATTAAAAAAACATGACTAGCTTCATAGAATATTCAGTTTGATGAGTGCACTGCATACATATAAAAAGCAGTTTGGAGATCTGCTGAAAAGACAAATTAAGGTCAGAATGTAGAGATTTTGAACGCTAAGCAAAGGAGTTTAAATGTAATTTAGAGAGCAAAGAGGATTTATTGAAGCGTTTGTTTGTTTTTTTGGAACAGAGATATAAAATAGTTATCTAAATATTTGCAAAAAATATTTTGTAAGCAAATCTCTTTTAAAAGCTCTGTTTTAACTTATACTATTGAATTATATAAATGGATTTCTTAAGAGTGATTGCTTCTAAGAGCAGGAATTGTTGTACTGGGTTTGGGATGGAAAGTAATTTTGATTATATATCATTTATTTTTTTAAACCATGGGTCTGAATTACCTTCACATTGGATTTAAATAGGAGAAACAGAAAAGAAGAGGAAAAAAGCCCCATTACATTATGTGATATATTTGAATCTTTCATTCTCTCAAATAAAGTTTTGTTATTGTCAACTGGCAATGTACCAAATAACTTAGTTATTTATAGTTCTAAGTGAGATATTGATTCTATAATTATTGTATGGCTTCTAAGAAATTTGTATGAAAAATTTTGCCTTTAAAACTAGGATAGCACAAATTGCCATTCACCTATTAATTTCTATAATTTTACCAAAAAGTACAATGTCAAGTATCTAGGGAGTAAGAATAAGGGGCTGGATCTAATGCACCAATAGAAACATAAGACTAGAAAGGAATCTGTAAGAGTTATAAGGCTCCTTGCTTCTTAATATAGGAATTGATTCTGTAGCATCAGTGAAAAAATCATTTTCAGAAAATTACAAGACAGTTCTTAGAATAGTCAAAATCCAGAACAC
This sequence comes from Neotragus pygmaeus, assembly GCA_006410875.1. Taxonomy (NCBI): domain Eukaryota; kingdom Metazoa; phylum Chordata; class Mammalia; order Artiodactyla; family Bovidae; genus Neotragus; species Neotragus pygmaeus. The sequence continues at coordinate 5,667 of SJYV01006708.1, forward strand.
TGACATCACCAAATGCTGGTGAGGGTATGGAGCAACAGGAATTCTCATTTACCGCTGGTGGGCGTGCCAATGCTGCCGTCATTATGGAAGGTAGTTCCGTGGTGTCTTACAAACTAAACATCGTCATTACTGTTCAGTCACTCAGTCGTGTCTGACTCTTCGTGACCTCGTGGACTGTAGCGTGCAAGGCTCCTCTGTCCTCCACTATCTCCCAGAGTTTGCTCAAATTTATGTCTACTGAGTCAGAGATACCACCCACCCATCTCATAGTAACTGGCCTCCACTTCTCCCCAATAGCATATTGGATACCTTCTGATCTGAGGGGCTCATCTTCCGGTGTCATATTGTTTTGCCTTTTCATACTGCTCATGGGGTTCTCTAAGCAAGGATACTTCAGGGAGTTGCCATTCCCTCCTCCAGTGGACCTCGCTTTGTCAGAACTCTTCAGTATGACCCGCCTGTCTTGGGTGGCCCTGCATGGATGGCTCATAGCTTCATTGAGTTACACAAGGCCCTTCATCATGACAATGCTGTGATCTATGAAGAGGAAAACTAAACATACTCTTCCTGTATTCAGCCATCACTCTCCTTGATATTTACCCAAAGGAGTTAAATATCTATATCCACACAAAAACTTTCACCAGGATATTTATAGCAGTTTCACTCATAACTGCCAATCTTAGAAGGAACCAATATCTTTTAGTAGGAAAGTGGTAATAAACTCTAATACATTCAGATGATGAAATATTATTCTACATTAAAAAGAAATACACTATTCAAGCTTTGAAAAGACATGGAGAAACCATAAATACATATTATTAAGTGAAAGAGGTGACTCATAGGAAAAGATCCCGATGCTCAGAAAGACTGAGGGCAGGAGGAGAAGGGAGTGACAGAGGATGAGATGGCTGGATGGCATCACCGACTCAATGGACATGAGTTTGAGCAAATTCTGGGAGATGGTGAAGAGCAGGGAAGCCTGGCGTGTTGCAGTCCTTGGGTTCGTGAAGAGCTGGACATGACTTAGCAACTAATCAATNGGATGAGATGGCTGGATGGCATCACCGACTCAATGGACATGAGTTTGAGCAAATTCTGGGAGATGGTGAAGAGCAGGGAAGCCTGGCGTGTTGCAGTCCTTGGGTTCGTGAAGAGCTGGACATGACTTAGCAACTAATCAATGAGTGGAAGAAGTCATTCTAAAAAAGCTATATCCAACTATATGATAATCCAGAAAAGGCAAAACTATAGATACAATAAACAATAAATAACCGGCCCCAGTTATTAGGGGCTGGGAAGATGGTGAATAGACTGAGGACTGAGGATTTATAGGACAGCAACAATATTCTCTATGATACTAAAATGATAGCTCAATGTCATAGCTTATTATTCCAAAGCCATAGAATGCACAACACCAAGACTGAACCAACTATGGATCTGGGTAATTTCAATGCAAAAATGCAGGTTCACCAATGGTAACAAGTTGTTTGGGGGCTAGGGTATATGGAAAATTTCTCTATCTTTCTCTCAGTTCTCTTATGAATCTAAAACTTCTCTAAAATGATCAATAAGGGTCTGTAAGATTGATTTAAATAATAGCTTAACTACTTATTTTATGACACTCCAATTCATTTTCAAAAAATATTGCTTGGTAGTAGAAAGATTTGTCCTGGAGCTTTCATCTTTAATTTTTGTTAAAGCATTAAGAAACACTGAGAAAATGTTAGGGCCACTTTTCAGAGCCTNTTTTTTTTTTTTTCTGTGTAAGGGCTGCTTCTTGTTTCACTGTTTTTTAATTTTGATTTTTTGTTTTTGTTTAGTGATGTGTTTGGACTAATTATGAAGTGTCTTTTTCCCCTGTACTGTGTGAGAATTGCAATCTGTGCTCAGTTGTGTTTTTTTTTTTTAATTCTTGTTCTTCTTTTTATTTTTTTTAGTTCTACCAGTTTATTGCTACCAACCCATCACCCCCCACCCTCATGCACACATGCTCAGTCATGTAACCCCATGGACTGCAGCCTGCCAGGCTCCTCTGTCCATGGACTTTGTTCTTATTTTTAATTTCTTCTTTTCCTTTTTCTCAATTTTAAGCCTAGATACCTAGACTTAACCCTTGGGTTACCATAGTTTAGTCGTCAGCCAACTATTGGTCCAAGATCTTGTTTAAACACTTTAAGATTGCTATCATTTCCATTGAGTCAAATCTTCTGTCATTATGGAAAGTCCCTGTTTATAATGCCAGTTCCCTTAAACTCTATTCTGTCTGATATCCACATAGTTATACTGATTTGTTGTTTGGATGATATTGTTTTGTTGTTTATTTTTGACCATTTTGTATCATGTCATTTAAAATGTGTTTCTTACAAATAAAATGAAAAGTGTTTCTTGCAAGCTGACTTTTTCATAAATTGAACTATATTTTTAATTGGAATATTAATCCAATTACTATAATTATTGACACATTAAAGTTTATATCTGTCATCCTTCTGTTTGTTTCCTGTCTGTCATATCTGTTGTTTCCTTTTCTTGTCTACTTTTGGATTTATTAAGTTTCTTTTAAATAAACTTTTAATTTTGGAATAATTTTAGATGCACAGAAAAGTGGCAAAGTAATACAGAAAGTTTCCATACACCCTTAACTCAGTTTCAAATTCCTGTAATGCTATCATTTGTTGAAATTTTTAAAATAACATTGTTAACTAAACTTCAGATGTTGTTCTTATTTCGCTAGTTTTTCCATTCATGTTCTTTATCTGCTTCAGGATCCCAGCATCACTACCACATTGAATTTAGATATCCTGTCTTCTTAATCTCCTCTAACTGGTGACAGTTTCTCAGTCTTTGTTTTTCATAACCTTAACAATTTTGAGCAGAATTTGTCATAATTAAGTAAAATATCCTTCAGTTTGGATTTCTTTGATGTTTTTCTCATGATTAGATTGGGATATTGGGCTTTGGGAAAGAATACCTCAGAGATGAAATGCCTTTCTAATCACGTCATATCAAAGGGTACATGTTATCAACATGACTTATCATTGGTCACATTAACCTTGACTAAGGTGGTGCCTGTCAGGTTACTCCACAGTAAAGTTACTATTTTTTCCCCTTCCCATGCTCTATTATTTTAAAGTGAGTCACTAAGTATGATGTGTTTTTTATTATTCTAGTTTCCATCTTTTCAGAGAAGGCAATGGCACCCCACTCCAGTACTCTTGCCTGGAGAATCCCATGGACGGAAGAGCCTTGTAGGCTGCAGTCCATGGGGTCACGAAGAGTCGGACACAACTGAGCGACTTCACTTTCACTTTTCACTTTCATGCATTGGAGAAGGAAATGGCAACCCACTCCTGTGTTCTTGCCTGGAGAATCCCAGGGATGGGGGAGCCTGGTGGGCTGCTATCTATGGGGTCGCACAGAGTCGGACACGACTGATGTGACTTAGCAGCAGCAGCAGCAGTAATGCATTCTTTTTCTTAACCATTAAATATTTTTCTTCCAGTTTTATTGAGATATAATGGATACATAGCACTGTATAAGTTTAAGGTATACAGCATAATGATTTGACTTACATACATCATGAAATGATTATCACAATAAATTTATTGAACATCAATTATCTCATATAGATACAAAATTACAGAATTAGAAAAACACTTTTTTGTGTGTGTGATAAGAACTCTGAGGATTCACTGTTAACTAACTTCTGTACATACAGCAATGCTAATTATATTTACCATGTTGACATTACATCCGAAGTACTTATTTATCTTACAGCTGCCAGCTTGTACTTTTTGACTGACTTTATCCAATTCCTTCTTTCCCCACCCCTTGCCTCTGGTAACCACAAATTTGACTTCTTTTTTCTATGAGTTTGTTTTTGAAGCATAATTGGCCTGCTACACTACGTTACTGCCTGTTTCACAACAGAATGATTCGCTATTTTGGTACATTTCAAAATGATCACCAAGATAAGTCTAGTTATTGATATGATATGTCACCATACAAAGATATTAGAGTTATTGACTGTATTCCTCACACTGTACATGTCATGCCATGATGTTTATTTTGCAGATGGAAGTTTGTACCTCTTAATTTCCATCACCTGTTTCCTTTCTCCTCCCATCCCTCTCCCCTCTGGTAACAACTTGTTTGTTCTCTGTATCTATTACTGTTTCTGTTTTGGTATGTTTGTTTACGTATTTTGTTTTTTAATATTTGACAGATAAGTGAAATTATACAATATTTGTCTGTCTCTGTCTGACATTTCCCTTAGCATAATACTCTCTTGTTATTTAGTTGCTACATCGTGTACGACTCTTTTGCAACCCCATGGATTGTAGCCCACCAAGATCCTCTGTCCATGGGATTTCCCAGACAAGAATACTGAAATGCGTTGCCATTTCCACCTCCAAGTGATCTTGCTGACACAGGGATTGAACCTGAGACTCTTGGATTGGCAGGCAGATTCTTTACCACTGAGCCAGCAAGGAAGCCCATAATACCCTCTAGGTCCATCCATATTGTAAATGGCAAGGTTTAATTCTTTTCTTGGCTGAGTAACACTCCATTGTGTGTATATATATACCCCACATCTTCTGTATCCATTCATCTATCAATGTAAGGCTGCTTCTGTGTCTTGGCTATTTTAAATAATGCCACAATAAACATAAGGTGCATAGATCTTTCCTAATCAATGTTTTGTTTTCATCAGATAAATTCCACTTCACTCAGAAGTGGAATTACTGGATTGTATGATAGTTCTACTTTTAATTTTTTGAGGAATCTCCATACTATTTTCTATAGTGGCTTCACCAATTTACATTCCAATCAACAGTGCAAAAGGGTTCCCTTTTCTCCATGACCTTGGCAACACTTGTTACTTGTTGTCTTTTTTGATAAAAGCCATTCTTACAGGTGTAAGTTGTAATTTCTTTGTGATTTTGATTAGCATTTCCTGAATGATTAGTGACGACTTCCTAGGTGGCTCAGTGGTAAAGAATCCGCCTGCCAATGCAGGAGACACAGGTTCGATCCCTGGGTCAGGAAACTTCCCTGGGGAAGGAAATGGCAACCCATTCCAGTATTCTTGCCTCGGAAATCCAACGGACAGAGGAGCCTGGCGGGCTATAGTCCTTGGAGTCACAAAGAGTTGGACAGGACTGAAGTGACTGAGCGCCCACGCACACATGGTGACTGGTGATATTGAGTGTCTTTCCATGTGCTTGCTGGCCATCTGTATGTCTTCTTTGGAAAAATGTTTACTCAGTTCCTCTACCTATTTTTCAATCAGATTGTTTGTTTTTTTGATGTTGAGTTACATTAATTCTTTGTATGTTTTGGATATTAACCCCTTACTGGATATATCGTTTGAAAATATCTTCTCCCATTCAGTAGGTGGCCTTTGCTGCTTGATAGTTTCCTTCACTATGCAAAAACCTTTTAGGTGATGTAGTCCCATTTGTTTAATTTTGCTTTTGTTTCCCTTGCCTGAGGAAATATATGCAAAAAAAATTACTAAGACTGATGTCGAAGAGCTTACTGCTTTTTTTTTTTTTAGAAGTTTTATGGTTTCAGGTCTTATATTTAAGTCTTAAACTGTTTTGAATTTGTTTTTTCATATAGTGTGAGAAAGTAATCCAATTTGATTCCTTAGCACGTAGCTGTCCAGTTTTCCCAATACCAGTTACTGAAGAGGTTGTTTTTTCCCTATTGTATATTCTTGCCTCAAATATTGTAGACTAATTGCCCATATAAGTGTGGGTTCATTTCTGGGCACTATATTCTATTCCATTGATATTTGTGTCTGTTTTATACTAGTATCATACCGTTTTGATGACTGTAACTGTTGTATAGTTTGAAATCAGGGACTGTCATACCTCCAGTTTTGTTATTTTTTCTTAAAGTTGTTTTGTCTATCCAGGGTAATTTTCGTTTCCATAAACATTTCAGAATTATTTGTTCTGCTTCTGTGAAAAATGTCATTGGTATTTGATAGGGATTACATTGAATCTGTAGGTTGCCTTAGGCTTAATATGATCATTTTAACAATATTAATTCTTCTAATCTATGAGCACAGTACATCTTTCCATTCATTTGAGTCCTCTTCAATTTCTTTCATCAGTACCTTATACTTTTCTAAATACAGTTCTTTTACCTCTTTAGGTAGGTAAAAGATATTGCAGATATCTTATTCTT
>SJYV01006710.1:0-16756 GCA_006410875.1 Neotragus pygmaeus
ATCAATTCAACGTGTAATCAACATATAAAATGTCATTGGTGAAATAGCCACAGTCTTTATTTCATACTGTCTTCAAAATCAGAGTATCTTTTAGTTTAATTACATCTCGATAGGGATCAGCCACAATGCAAATATGCCACGGGCTGCTGTAGGGCCTCACTTAGCAGAGAAACTTATAGGCCAAACCACCACTATTTTTCCCCCCAATTTCTGTGGTCTGCTGCAGGCCCTGGCCCAGTGGGGGCCATGGCAGACAAGACTGCCAGTGACCACACCAGCTCAGCAGGAGGCAGGACACAAAACCCACCAAAGTCTTGCTCTGAGCCCCAGGGTGGGGGCACTCAGCTCACGGCTTCCCTTGGGTTCCACAGGGGGAAGATCTCCTGGTCAGGAGCTCGGAACTCATCCACTCGGGGGAGCTGACCCGTGTTACACAGCCACAAGCCAAGAGCCAGCAGAGAATGTTTTTTCTCTTTGACCACCAGCTCATCTACTGTAAGAAGGTACCAGAGTCACTCTTCCCTGCTGGATGGGCCTGTTAAGAGCAGCTGTGGCGGGAGTGAGGCTAGAAGCAGCTGCCCTGAGAAAACGAGCCACACACACATGATTCCTCTTCCCGGGGCCGTGTGTACAGGAGGTGCTTCCCCGGTCAGGCACTTTGGGCCAAAGTAGGGGGAGGGAGGCGTCTAAGAGGGAGCCTACTGCCCCAGGGACCAGAGGGTGACCCTCACAGTCTGACCAGGGCCCAGTGCTGGTAAGAACACCCTCCTTGCTGATAACGCCCTGTTTGGGCCTCAAGCCAACTCTTCTCTCCCTCCGAAGCTCAGCTTCCCCTCCCCAACCCTGGGATCTTCTGTTGTGCTGCTGGCTTCTACTCCCTCTTGAAAACGGGTCCACGTGGCCAGGCGCCCCTCCTGAGCGCGGGCTCGGCCTGGCCCTGGCAAGACTGCTGCTTTTCTCTGCTGCACAGCGCAGGTCCTGCCTGTGACCTGTTTCCATGGCTGCTTCCCCCACAACTATGAGTGTTCAGAGACCCCCACGCTGCTGAGTAACTGTTAACTGAAACAGCCGCACCTAGCCATGGTTTCAGCATGCAGTTGTGGGCCGAGCCAGGCTTGTCATCTCTCCTGAGAGAACTTTCTGCCAGGGAGGTGGATGATAGCCCACCGGCCCTTCCAGTCTCAGGGCAGAAAATGAGGCAGGGCCTTAGATGTGGTCAGGAGAGTGGTTTAGGCCAAGGCGCTGGGCAAGTAGGCGGGCCAGGGGCTCATGCTGTCTCTGGCAGGACCTTCTCCGCCGGGATGTGCTCTACTATAAGGGCCGAGTGGACATGGACAGCCTGCAGGTGGTGGACTTGGAGGACGGGAAGGACAGAGAGCTCCACGTGAGCGTCAAGAACGCCTTCCGGCTGCGCTGTGGCCCCTCGGGTGAGAGCCACCTGCTGTGTGCCAAGAAGCCCGAGCAGAAGCAGCGCTGGCTCAAGGCCTTTGCCAGGGAGCGGGAGCAGGTGCGGCTGGACCAGGAGACAGGTGCGAGACCCTACTCGGCCTTGCTTCACTTGAGGGCCCACCCAGCGCTTTTTGCATACTGGGTGCCAGGAAGTCAACATGACCTTGCAGCTCTGAGAGGCAGGTCTCACACCGGGAAAACCTCGGGGTTTGGTGAGGCTCTGGGGCATGTCTTGGTTTCGACCCTCGCTGTGGGTCTGCATGCCTGAGGGTCGCTCCCCTGACTCACTCACATGCACACACTAGAGGGCAGGGCCTCTGCTCAGTTGGAGTGGGAGGTGGACCCTGGCCTCCAGAAGCCTCCTCCTACCCAACATGAGCACGGCATCCACCCACTGCATTCCCCTCCCGTCCTTGGTCCCCTGGCCATCACAGTAGGCAGTGACCGGGTCAGTCCTTGATCTGGCGAAGAGCCTCCCCTAGAGTGCCAAGAAAGGACAGTAGCCACCAATGGGTCAGGCTGAGTCAGGGGGAGGGCAAGGGAGGCCCCCAGAGAAGCTCCTCAGAGCATCTCCTCTGCCTGGGTGGAAAGAGCCAGTCAGTGGGGCAGGTGGGTGAGACCCTGCAGCCTGCTGGGCCCTCAGGCACACACAAATGTGCTGGTGCCAGAATGACAGGACTGCGGGCAGGGGAGATGGGAAGGCAGTTGTGTTCTCACCGGGAAGCGGATGTCTAATTTGTGGCCCCTTCCCAGGGTTCTCCATTACCCAGCTGCAGAGGAAGCAGGCCATGTTGAACGCCAGCAAACAGCAGGCCATTGGGAAGCCCAAAGGTAAGCGGGTGATGGCCTGAAGCAGGGCTAGCACCCGGGTCTTCAGAGGTGCCCACTGCCCTTTGCAGGTGGGTTGTGAGGGCCCGCTGAGGAGGAAGCCTGCAGTGCAGGCACCTGGTGGATGCTCCTGCTCTCCACCCCTCAGACCCCCCGAGCAGCTTCATCAGTGCCAGTGCTCTTTCCCAGGCAGGACTGCTTCCTGGCAGTCAGCCTAGCCAAGGAGCTACATTCCTACAGATGTCACCATGAGAGCCACTCCACACCCCACACCTTCCAGTTCCCCCTGGGTACACCCCTTGCAGGCCACGAAGGGCAGCCCAGGCCCTGGGATGTGGACAACCCCAGGAGATGTCCGAAGCAGCCTGGAGATGGCCCAGTCCACCCCACAGGCTCTGCCCCATACCATCTAACTCCTGAGGCAGCTCTGACCCCGATTCTTCCCCTGCCAGCCCTCGGCCGACCCTACTACCTGGCACGCCAGAAGCATCCGACCCTCCCCACCAGCCTGCCTCAGCAACAGGTCCTGGTGCTGGCAGAGCCCAAGCGCAAGCCATCCACCTTCTGGCACAGCATCAGCCGGCTGGCGCCCTTCCGCAAGTGAGCCCGTGCCCCCCCAGTGGCACCACCTGGACCTGCCTTGCCGGTGGGTCTCCAGCTCTTCCCACCCGAGGCTCGCCACATCCGGCCCTCTGTCTGTTCCACAAACTGCAAGTTAGCAGGGCTGAGTGTGGGATCCGCTCAGTGCCCGCATTCTCAGTTTCCTCCTCCCCAGTGCTGGGATGCTGAAGAAGTTGGCTGGAGAGGCAGGCCCCCGGCACATGAACCTCCCATACCCTCCAGGCCTGTGCCGGGCTCCCTGGGAGCCACAGCTCAGAACCACCCAACAGGCCAGCGTGTGTGAGAATGGCCGCTTTTGACCCTCTTCTTTGCACATCTAATCATCCCTCCTGCTCCTGTTTTCTCTGGGCAGGAGACCGCCTCTGCCTTCAGTCACCTGCAGAGCCAGGCTGTGTACCTCTCTGCCCTCCTGCCCTCTTCACAGGCCCCCAGCTGGTGGGCCAGGCAACCTGCATCCCTGGTGGGCAGGAACCAGGAATTCTGGGCACAAAAACATCTGGCCCGGAGCCCACCTCCTGTTACTTCCTCCCAGTCCCTCGGTAGACACTCCTGGCTGCTGGACACCCTCTCTTCACTTGTAATGTGTTTGTTCATAGTGGAAAGAAAACAGAACCATAGTCAACTGAAAACTGCTGTCAGGATTTGTAACCGGTTCACCTGCAGCTGTGGGATGATTCTATAACCTGGTTCCGGTTTGGATTTTGTTGTTAAATTCCAACAGAGAACTGTTAGTGACACAGAAAGACTGCCTTACCCTAAGCGAGTGTAAGAAGCCATAAGGACGGAATGCTGTGGCCCGGCTCCCAGGACTGACCCACCCAGAAGCTGGTGGGCACACAGGCTGGAAGGAAGTCCACATCCCGTGGAGGAGGGGCACCGAAGAGGGTGGCCAGGGCCTGGCATGGGGCAAAGCACAGAGCCACCCCCGTGGCCCATGGGAATTCAGCAGCATGTACAGTCACTCTTGCACTATACCTTCTCCAAGCAGAAACCACATTTAATTTCATAAAGAAACCTGTGAAAAATAACCTGGCTGCCGGCCCTTGTTTTCTGTTGTTGTCTATCCATTTTCTCCTTCCCTCCTGTTACCTTTCCACCTCAAGCCTTTCTTTAGACTAAAGAAATAAGCCAGGCCACCAAGGCTTTGGTGGAGAGCAGCTCATTGTTCAGAGGCTCAGGGAAATTAGGAGCTGTCTCAGCACCTCTGTCCCCAGCTGCTTCTAGAGTCTCTGTTGAGCTGAACTTATCAGAAATCTGAGTTTGGGGGGACAGGCAGTTCGTAATCTTTTGGAGTCTGAGCTTCCCCTTCGGTGAAATGGGGAAGGATGTGTCTTCTTTCCGGGAGGACTGAGCCCACTGGAGCAGGAGAGGGTGGCTTCCCTCCCCTTCCCCACAACCCGCCGCCTTCACACCTGTACACACTGCCAAGGTTACAGGGGCTGAGCCGGAACCCCCTGGATTTTCTAAGGTGAGAGATACTACACCACCTCCCATCCAGGCCAAGCCACCTGGAGGCAAAACCTATAGGGAAAAGGCATGAAAATCATGATATGCAACACAAGTCAATCTTTATTGAAAACTGCAGTATGAATACATAACAATTTACAATAAACGTGCTTTTAAGAATTTTAAATCTGAGTTCATCCACTCATCAGATTGCATAAAAAATTAAAATAGTAAGAATTTACACATAATGGAATTGGCTCAAGATGAATGTTCCATTCCTTTGTATCGATTGAAACCTTAGTTCAATGCAAAGGCGGGGGGCGGGGAGGGGTGCCTTTAACACTGGAAGACAATGCTGACTTAAGTTGTTAAAAAGTACTAAGAGAATGGTCTAAAAAAACAGTATTCAAAAATTATTTAAAAACAAACAAAAAAACCAACCGTTTCCTAGTCAGTAACAGTGGCTCCCTTAGGTCTCTCGGGTGGCCATCACAGCAACCCGCCCAGGAACACAGGAGAGCTGGCCTTCTGCTAACCACTGGTCTGCACGAGGACCTCCAGGAGGCCTCAGGGCTCAGGAGGCCAAGTAAGACACTCAGCATCTCTCAATACCCGCATCCTGGGAGCATAGCCTTCCAGCGCTCACTGCAGGTTCCCTACGCAGAGGTGCCAGGCTCTTCTGTCTCTGTCACAAGTGACTGAAGGTTGGTCCTGGGGATTCAACTAAGATTACACCAGAGGTTTTCTGTTCTTCAAGTCAATAGAGTAGGGAAAGACAAATCCTCTGAAACATCAACTCTGCAACTTTCTACCTGAAAAGATTAGACCCTCCTCTGCAGCATGTCATCTGCAGGCTCCTTTCAGAAGCTTAGGCTGAGTATTAAACAGCTTAGGTGAAAAAAACATGCCAAAATTTGAAATGTGGTAGAGGGGGAGTCACGCAGGCCGCCCTTGCCCTATGCCAAGCACTCCGCTCTAAAGACACACCCCCTCCTTAGAAAGCACCAAGAGAAGAGCCAGAAGCTGTCCCCCACCTCAAGCCCCACATCCTCAAGCCTGCCCTTGCATGGCCAGAGGATGTCAGATAGGTGTCCTATCCTGTCTGGGAGATGCCCAGGCCGGCAAGAACTGGGGCGTCCAGCCATTAGCTGCCAGATAGGGAGAAGGCGGCCCAACTGGTCAGAGTAATACTGTTTCCACATGTCTACCAAGTTCAGGTGAAGAAGTCTGGGTCTCCTTGAACAGCAGGCCCCAGCACGGATGCATCCAGTGTCAGCTCTGCTCTCACCACGCTCTGGCAGGACAGCACTGCGCGACGGGCACACGCCAAGTCCCCAGACCTTCTTCCTGTGTGTGCAGTGCCCGCGCCAGCGGAGGGAGGGGCACTGCGAGCCCGGTCTGGGCTGGGGCACACACTGACCAGATTCCCAGCCCGAGGCTCAGGGCCGNGCACCGCGCGACGGGCACACGCCAAGTCCCCAGACCTTCTTCCTGTGTGTGCAGTGCCCGCGCCAGCGGAGGGAGGGGCACTGCGAGCCCGGTCTGGGCTGGGGCACACACTGACCAGATTCCCAGCCCGAGGCTCAGGGCCGCCCTTGGCTCCTGTAACACCACATTTGCATAGCACTCAAGAAACAGAGTCACGTAATGTAACTGGGAGGCAAACCAACAAAAATTTCCAGAGAAGACTGAACACAACAGACAGAAAAGATCCTGAAGCGCCTCTGTGCTCGTTCCCATGAGCGGCCCTGGCCCTGATGCTGGCTGCACTCCTCACAGACAGCAAGCTGATGGGACCATCACTCATTGGAAAACCTTCAGTCACCTGGCCCAGATCCAAACAAGAGAAACCTATCTCCTAAACCTTAGAGGAGGGCTGTAGAACAGAATTTTTAAAAAATACCCATGATGGTATCTGTTTACAGAATTAATTCCTTTACTTGCCTGTCTCAATTTCCAAAATAACTGTAATTTAGCTAAAAGACTCTCAAATTAAGAATGTCACATATGAAAAATGCAAAATTTCTCTGAATATTCTATTGTGCTTAAGATATCAAATTATGCATTTTATAACAGAAGCTCTATTCCTTAATTTTACTGGAACGAAATGCTGCTAGAAGTACAACATATGATAGTTTTGTTACTATTCATTATGTCCAGATTCTCACCTGCTAGACACGCTCTACCTTTCATATTTGATAACTGATGCCCTGATAGTTTCAAAATTGAAAAGATTTCCACACATAGGTATTCCATAATGCAGAAGTATTTGATGAAGTTTTCCAGGTCAACCTCACAAAAGGGAAGTAAGATCTTTTAGAAATTAAAGGGGGCATAATATTTATAAGTTGATGTAAATGGGGAGAAAACACAACCCACTCTTTTTTTTCTCTTAAAAACACCACTTAATTCAGTGCTCATGAAAACACTCACCCTGTGTGTGTGTCTCAGACAATACCGAAGAAAGAGCCTATGTAACTTCTCATAACTTCTTCCTGAATTCAAATGACTCTAACCCTCACAGGCAGTCTGTGTGCGTGTGTGTGTGTGTGTGTGTGTGAGAGAGAGAGAGAGAGAGAGAGAGAGAGAGAAAGAGAGAGACAGAGAGAAAGACTAGGACTTTTAAAGAGTTATACAACACTCACTCACTACACTAAACTGGGGAAACCTACTTCTCTGCTACTGGATCAGTTCTGCCCCGGAACCATTAGAACATTACCAACCACCACTAAACAGACAGAATAACCAAGAAAGAGCTGAAGTGGACACGGCTTGCCTGGGGTAAATACCTGCTACACACACAGACACACAAACACACACATACAAAGGTGGGTTAAGTGCTCTCCAATTTAAAGTACTTATCAGTAAACATACTATGTTACAGACAGTAGAAATAAATCTTCTGTGTACAATGATCCATGCAAAAATATCCCTAAACTTTTTATAAAATAAAATGTGAAAAAGAAAACTATGATGAATACTTACTATAGAAAATACAATTACCAAAGGCTCAGCAGTCAGTTGTCCCACTCACCAACCGGGCTGAATGCCATCCCAGTGCCAGAGCCCTGACCAGCTGCCAGAGCTGTAAGAAGAGCTAGAGTCCCCTCCCCAGCCAAGGCCCACAGCACTTGAAACAACGACGGGGTGGAGCAGGGGCACCCCCAGCCCCGAAAGGCTGAAGAACAACAAACCCTCACCACCCCCAACCCCTCTGACTCCATCTGAGGACAGACAGACACACACAACCATCGATACAGGTTGGGGACATTTAAGCAAAAAAAAAAAAAATCCTCTTGGCTTCTTATGTACACTATTCAGATTTTAAACACGAAATCCTTCCTGTAGTAACAGGCAAGCATGTTCTGACTGGCAGACGCGTTTCGATGCTGCCTGGCCCTCTGCTGCCCACTGCTGTGCGCCAAGTCTCCTCAGCCACAGGAGAAATGGGCCAAGGGGCCACAGACGACAGGCCAGCCACTCCCTCCCAGCTCCACAAGCCCCTTTCCAAGCGGCCTCAGGACAAGGCCCCGTCAAGCTGGGGGCCTAAGGACAGCTGCAGCCCTGCCTCTCTACAAGCAACCATCAGCGTCAAACCTTTGTTCCCATTTAACAGTTCTTAAATGTATAGCTTTCTTCGTAACACAGCTGGTATCTTTGCCCTTCCTTGTGGGAGGGAGAACAGCAATTCCTACACATGTTTTCAGGAGACTAAAACATTTCTCAGGGGAAAAAAAATAGGGATGACTTCCTAAGCTAAATAAAGGAGAGGTCAATACCTCTTCCAAGTGTGGCTGTTTCTCTTCCATCCCAGGAAAATAATTTAAGCTCTACATAGGACTTTTCCAATAAAGATATAGAAAACATCATATCCATCTGTAAGTGATTTGTAACAAAAATTTAGACAGCATTTAGAGAAAACTGTTTTGCTGTTATATCACCTCACTGTACTGGCACCCTACTCTAATCTTTCATGGTAATCCCTAAGAACATCCACATCACACAGACCCCACAAGCCTAAATGGAAAGAAAGCCATTAACCTGACTGCACCCCCAAGCAGTGCTGGGCCTCCCCACACTCTCCCCGTGCCTGCAACTCTCTCTCACTGTGGTCAGCGTGAAAGGAACAGATGGCTGGAAAGTCGAAGTCCACGTATCCAACAGGCAACCCACCTCAACCCCAAAAGGCTGAAGAATCATCGAAGAGATCTCAGATGCTCTATGAAGAAATTCACTTTAACACTTATAACTTTAAGACTTTGCATACATTACAACAGTGCATTAGTGATACAAGTTGTAAAATACTTTTCCATTCCTTTGGATTTTGCATATGATGGTTCTGCATCAGTCACTGCAGGTAGATTGAGCAAGCTTTGTGTGTGTGTGTGTGTGTTTTTTTAACATGCATTCAACTAGATATGATTCAGAATAGATTAATACTCCCTTTTATCATTACAGTTAGCTAAAAAGTTGCCTGGCAGCCCACCAAACAGGATTTTCTGTAAGACGAACCCAAAGAGTCAGCTGGAGACTGAGGGTGCTGGGACCTGCTAGGCTGGCTGCAGTAGTGTTTAGCTAAGTGTCGAGAGCATTACGAAGAAAGTCCTGGTTGGAGGCAGAAGGCCTGCAGCACCAGCTGTGGAACCTCCATGATGTGACTGCACAGCTCCATCCACAAACCTGAGGGTGGGGAGAAAGACGGGCACACAGTCACACTCAGCTCCTCTGGCACCACTGCTCTGAAAAGGAGCCATTCCAGCTGGAGGAGGAGGAAATCCACTAAGACAAGAAAGGACAACAGCAAAAGAGGTGACTGTGCCTGGTTTCTGAGAACTTCCAGTTACAACTGGAATCCTACTTCCTACAGGAGGCGGGCAGGAGACCAGAGCACAGCCCAGGTAACACAGTGCAGGGGTGCACACAGCAAGAACTCAAATGGCTTCCTCTTCCTTCCTTTGTAGAGTCCCAGGAAAGACAGAAAGTTAAATGTGGCACTGCCTTCGAATCATCAGGTATCAGTTTCCTTGTCTCTGTTTAAATTGTCATAGATCTCCCATTCTCCACGTTAAAAAAATGCACTTTAGTCACAAAGCTAGGCCTGGGCTTCACTGGTCACTTACGTTTGCAGGGTGATCACCACTGAGGGGGCACGTAGCTGTAGGTGGGCGTTCCTGGGGCCCGGTACGTGGGCACAGTGACAGGGTGGGGAGCAACAGGAGCTGGGGAGTGGGCAGTCAGCAGGGTACCTAGAGGGAAGAGCAAGCATCTCAGTGGAGGGCAGCACTCCCTTGCCCCAGCACCCCCAACAAAGAGAGCTCCTGCCCGACCCGCGTGGCAAGGAGAGAGGCAGAGGGGAAGCGGGGTGGCCATGACCCACAGTGCTCTCAGAACCCGATTATATGCAAGCCAAGGCTGTATAAACACAGCAGGCTCACAGTGACGGCATGTCTGTAGAAGCCTGTGTGCATCCCCTTCACACAAATGTACTGAATTACTTCTGCAGGTGAGATGACAAAAACAAAACAGCAAAGCCAATAGAGTATTGTAAAGTAAAATAAAGTAAAAAAAAAAAAAAGTTATTTAGTCTTAAAAAGGAAGGAGATTTGTCACATCCTACAATATGGATGAACCTTGAGGACATTATGCTCAGTGAAATAAACCAGTCACAAAAGACAAACACTGCCTGAGTCCATGTACATGAAGTCCCTAGTGGAGTCAAATGGATGGTACGGAAAGGAGACTGGTGGTTGCCAGGGTCTGGAACAGAGGGAAGGGAGAGGTGTTTGACATACAAAGCTTCAGTTCTGCAAGATGAAACACTCCAGAGATGTGACACAACAGTGTGATAACACCAGTGACCTCTACAGTTGGAAATGGCTGAGATGGTACTAACTGGGAAGAAGGAGGGAAGCAGGGAGGTTCCCAAATGTGCAAGCTTCTGAGTACCTTAAGCTAAGCTTACTTTCCCTATAAATACAGGAAACTCAGCAGTCATCTGTGTCCACTTATAGCCAAGAACCACCTCAAACCTCCCAGCCTCACCTGGACCCCTGCGCCCCGCGTGCACCCACACCAGGGCCTGCCAACCCCTCCCTCCGTGTGCCTCAAACACTGAGTATCTGTGCCAGACTCTCCTTTGTCTCTGTGTAAGTGTGGGAAAACCAAATAAAATCAGAGACTCTGAACAGAAACACACATGGTATCCTGAACCACCTTCCTCTCTGACATTGTCCTTATGCTGAAGTAAAGTCTACAAAACAAAGAGGAAACAATGTATTTCTTTAAAAGTCACAGCCATGGGGAATCCAGTCACTGTGTGTACCTGGCGCCCCTGCACAGACAACTTACATTCCCGCAGGAGGTGACCTCACTCCTAGACATTTAACCAAGCCCTCAAATGCTCCAAGGTTCCATGGAGACAGGCCAGTCTAAGCCACGGATCTCTTCTCTCTGTGGTTTATTTTCCTGACCTAGAAGCAGCCTTGGGAAATAGTCTACGTATACACCAAAGGATTTCTATACGCAGCTCTTAGCTCTGTGAACACAAGACTGGCTTTCTGCAATTCATGAGAACATTCCCATTAAGACAAGCTGGCCTGGGCTAGTAGCCCACACTAAAGGGAAGGACCAGAGGGTCAGTCCCCCGGATCAGAGAATATCCCCCCTTCTGCTCAAGCTTTAACGTGCTCACCACAGGGATCTGGCCACTCCTTGTCCCTACAGCCAGGTAACTCAGTTCATCAAACTTGGAGACGGCTAGCCAGTCATGTCTATGGAAAAGGTACTTGGCTCATGGTTCTAAACCCCACACTCAAACTCAACTGAAGGAGAGGAAGTAAAGAAAAAGATAAGATGCCATTCCTCCCAAAGGATCAGATGTCCTTTCACACAACTCTAGCAATGAAAAGTCAAAGCCAAGGGTCAGAGTTCTGGTGAACCCCCCCTTCCCCCAGCCCTCAGGCCATCACAGAGGAGGCACCCTGGGGCCAAGGACTCACCCGCTGACATGGCCATAGTGGTGCCCGCCACCATGCCCAT
The DNA here is from genome assembly GCA_006410875.1 of Neotragus pygmaeus. Taxonomy (NCBI): domain Eukaryota; kingdom Metazoa; phylum Chordata; class Mammalia; order Artiodactyla; family Bovidae; genus Neotragus; species Neotragus pygmaeus. The sequence goes on from SJYV01006710.1 coordinate 11,383, forward strand.
GGTGACCCCGTTGCCTCTCGGCGGAGGGATGGGAGCAGGGTACACCGTCGCTGGCATGCCGTTGGGCTGCACCACCGTGGTGTGGTGGATGACGTGAGGGGGTGCTGCATACAGGGGCTGGGTGTAGTACGTGCCTTGCTGGGGAAAGAAAAGAGACAAATGCCACAAGAGGTCCACACGCTGGGTCAGAGCCCCGAGGAGCCGACCCATCCCCACACAGTGCCCAGGAGACTCCTCACGACACCCACCGCGCACCCCAGGCCTACCTGTGCATACGGGCTCTGCTGGGGGTAGGCACTTCGCACGGGGTACACAGCAGTCTGGTAAGGGTTGGGGGAGGAGGAATATGGTGGCACTGCCCCGCTGGTGGGGGAACAGGAGACTTTGTAAGGTGTGCCGGGAGTGTAACCTGAAACAAAAACGGCCAGAGCCTTAATTCAGACCCACACATGACCAGACCCAGGGAGGGATCAAGTGTGCAGCAAGGAACAAGGCGGTATTCCAGTCCCGGCCACAGTCATACTGGACACCGCCACCACAATCTGGCTTCATTTCTTAAACATGATGTGCAAGTATGTGTGTGGGGGGTGGGGTGGAGGCCAGGGAGAACATTCTACTGAGTACATATTCATACAGAACAGGAGAGAAACACCCATCTTGTCGGAATATGTATTAGTATGCCATTCCTGGAGCACAATTTGGCATTAAAAGTATGTATTTCTTTTAGGCCCGTCATCTATTTCTAGAAATTTGTTTAAAGAAACACACATGAAAAGATGTTCAACATAGCTAGTCTTGGTTGTTATTGTTGATGTTTAGTCGCTAAGTCATGTCCGACTCTTTGCAACCCCATAAACTGTAGCCTGCCAGGCTTCTCATGGAATTTCCCAGGCAAGTATCCTGGAGGGATGTGCCCAACTCAGGGATGGAACCCACATCCCCTGCAGGCAGGCAGAATGTTTACCACTGAGGACCTGAGAAGCTCTACAACCACAACTGTCATTGTTGTTCAATCACTAAGTTGTGTCAGACCGAGACCCCGCGAGGCTCCTCTGTCCAGGGAAATGCAAATCAAAACTGCAATGAGGTATTGCCTCACACCTGTGAGAATGGCTATTAATAAATTAAGAACATAAATAACAAATGTTGGTGAAGATGTGGAAGAAAGGAAATCCTTGTACACAGTTGGTAAGAATGAAAACTGGTGTAGCCACTAGGAAAACAGTATGGAAGTGTCTTAAAAAACTAAAAATAGAACTACCAAATAAACCAACAATTTCACTGCTGGGCATTGTAACAAAGAAAATGAAAACACTAATTTGAAAAGATACATGGATCCCAATTTTCATAGCAGAATTATTTACAACTGTCAAGATAGGAAAGCAACCTAAGTGTCCATCAACAGATGAAGATGTATTAAATGCACACACACACATATATATGCAGGCACACAAGGAAGTATTACTCAACCATTAAAAAAAGGATAAAATTTTGTTGTTTGCAACAGCATGGATGGACTTTGAGGGTATTATGTTTAATGAAATAAGACAGAAAGACAAACTGCATGATTTTATTTATATGTGGAGTCTTAAAAAATACAAACTAGCGAATATAACTGACAAAACCAGACTCACAGACACAGAACCAGCGGTTCACTGCAGAGGAAAGGGAGGAGGGGACAGCACAACAGAAGGGGATTTCAGAGGCAAAAACTATTATGTATAAAATAATCTACAAGGAAACACACAGGGAATACAGCCAATATTTTACACAACTAGAAATGGAATATAACCTTTAAAAATGGTGAATTAATTTTCAATTAAAAAAGAAGTAAGGACAGATTTAAACAAAATGTCAATGGTAAGCATGCTCATCCCCAGTGTTGTTAATTGCAGCAATAATAAAAAGAAAAACTTGTCAAACAGTAGGGTTATGGTAAAGACTCCTGGGTCTAAGGTAGCAGTTGAACACATACACTTGCCTTTGTCCCCAGCCAAAATTACAATAAAGAAGATTAATAAATAAAAAGACATAAAGCCACGAAGACAAGAAGGGAAGAAAAGACATTTTGGAACCTAAAAATCTTAGAACCTTTAAGAAGCAGAAATGGAAAATTACTTAGCAAACTCAAAAAGGCTACACTTTTAGCCAGCAATGAAAAGGCTCAAGCAGCAGCCTGACAACAGAAAAGCCCCTCCCCAAGACCTACATCCCCTGGAGGAGGGCATGGCAACCCACTCCAGTATTCTTGCCTGGAGAATCACATGGACAGAGGAGCCAGGTGGGCTACAGTCCATGGGGTTGCAAAGAATCAGATACAACTGAGCAACTAAACACACACACACACACACGGGGTTGCAAAGAATCAGACACAACTGAGTGAACACACACACACGCACATACACACATGCGCGTGTGCGCCCTAAAATCTGTCAGCACCTGTTTCTAGCAAGTGATGAAGGACCACAATCTGGAAGAGTGGTTGAGAATCTATCTGGTAAGCTGTAAGCCACCTGGCTCCCCTTCCTAACTCCCCATCGCAAGAGAGAAGTTTTTCTCCAGGAAGGGTCTCTGAGCTTTTACATTCACAGCAAATTTATTCCTACAGACTAAGCCCAACAAAGCTAGTAGAGGTGATGGAATTCCAGTCGAGCTAATTCCAATCCTAAAAGATGATGCTGTGAAAGGGCTGCACTCAATATGCCAGCAAATTTGGGAAACTCCGCAGTGGCCACAGGACTGGAAAAAGTCAGTTTTCATTCCAATCCCAAAGAAAGACGATTGCCTAAACTACCGCACAATTGTACTCATCTCACACGCTAGCAAAGTAATGCTCAAAATTCTCCAAGCCAGGCTTCAACAGCACGTGAACTGTGAACTTCCAGACGTTCAAGCTGGATTTAGAAAAGGCAAAGGAACCAGAGATCAAATTGCCAATATCCACTGGATCATCAAAAAAGCAAGAGAGTTCCAGGAAAACATCAATTTCTGTTTTATTGACTACGCCAAAGCTTTTGACTGTGTGGATCATAACAAACTGTGGAAAATTCTTAGAGAAGCAAATACCAGACCACCTAACCTGCCTCCTAAGAAATCTGTATGCAGGTCAAGAAGCAACAGTTATAAATGGACATGGAACAACAGACTAGTTCTAAACTGGGAAAGGAGTATGTCAAGGCTATGTATTCTACCCTGCTTATTTAACTTATATGCAGAGTATATCATGAGAAATGCTGGACTGGATGAAACACAAGCTGGAATCAAATTACCATGAGAAATACGTCAGACATGCAGATGACACCACCCTTATGGCAGAAAGTGAAGAAGAACTAAAGAGCCTCCTGATGAAAGTGAGAGGAGAGTGAAAAAGTTGGCTTAAAACTCAACATTCAGAAAACTAAGATCAAGGCATCGGGTCCCATCACTTCATGGCAAATAGACGGGGAAGCAATGGAAACAGAAAAATGACAGACTTTATTTTGGGGGGCTCCAAAATCACTGCAGATAGTGACTGCAGCCATGAAATTAAAAGATGCTTGCTCCTTGGATGAAAAGTTATGACCAACCTAGACAGCATATTAAAAAGTAGAGACATCACTTTCCCATCAAAGGTCCATCTAGGCAAAGCTATGGTTTTTCCAGTAGTCATGTACGGATGTGAGAGTTGGACTATAAAGAAAGCTGAGTGCCAAAGAACTGATGCTTTTGAAGTGTGGTACAGGAGAAGCCTCTTGAGAGTCCCTTGGACTGCAAGGAAATCCAACTAGTCCATCCTAAAGAAAATCAGCCCTGAATATTCACTGGAAGGAATGACGCTGAAGGTGAAGCTCCAATACTTTGGCCACCTGGTGTGAAGAACTGACTCACTGGAAAAGACCCTGATGCTGGGAAAGATTGAAAGAAGGAGAAGGGGATGACAGAGGATGAGATGGTGGGATGGCATCACCGACTTGATGGACATGAATCTGAGCAAGCTCCGGGGGTTGGTGATGGACAGGGAAGCCTGGCATGCTGCAGTCCATGGGTCACAAAGAGTCGGACACGACTGAGCTACTGAACTGAACTGAAGCCCATCAGCAAACTGTGGTACAACCAAACAACAAAATATTACTCAACAATCAAAAAGGTAGAAGTGCTGATACACATGTTAATTACATGGGATAGAGCTCAAAAAAAAGAAAATACGCAAAAGAAGTCAGACACAGTAACACATGACATGATACTCCAAGAAAGACCAACATAATCTACACAGAAAACCAATTAGAGGTACCCAGGGATCAGAAGGCATGAGGGCACCTTTCATGGGAACAAAGTCACTCAACTGCGGTGGTGTTACACGTCTGTATACAATCTGTACACGTGTCTAAACACACCAAACTGTGCACTTTTAAGGATGGCTCATTGCAAATTATATCTCAACAAAGGTGCTTTAAAAAAGTCTGAGAAACCATTTCTCATTCACTAAAATATAGCCACTGGTTTGTTCCACTACCTTCTGCTGTTTTTCAGGCAACTTCATAATTCCATTTTCCCAAAGCCTTTTATCTTTCTTAGCAAAGAACTGTCCCAGGTACCTTTTACAGTCTTTCAAGGAACTGAAATTTTTTCAAAGAGAATTTTTGTAAAGACCAAAATAAATGGAAATCCAAAGGTGTAATGTCTGGTGAATATGGCGAATGAACCAGCACTTCCCAGTCAAGCTGTAACAATGTGCCTGGTCATCAGAGAAACATGGTCTTGCATTATCCTGATGGAAGATTATGCATTTTCTGTTGCCTAATTCTGGACACTTTTTGTCAAGTGTTGCTTTCAGTTGGTCTAACTGGGAGCAGTACTTGTTGGAATTGTTTGGTTTTCCAAAAGGAGTCCGTAACAGAGGACTCTGTTCCAATCCCACCATACACAGAACATCACCTTCTTTGGATGAAGACCGGCCTTTGGTATAGGGTTGGTGATGGTTCATTTCACTTGCCCCAGTCTCTTCCGTTCCACATTATTGTATATTATCCACTTTTTATCGCCCATCACAATTGTTTTTAAACAAAAGACAGAATGTTTTCATTATGTTTAAGTAGAGAATTACATGTGGAAATACAGTCAAGAGGTTTTTTATCCTAACTTATGTGGGGCCCAAACGTCAAAGAGATGAACATAACCAAGCTGGTGCAAATGATTGTCAGTGCTTGCTTCAGATATGTTGGCTGTCTCCTGAGTAGGACAATGTTCATTGTTCTCAATATCTCAATTTGGCTGCTATCAGCTTCAACTGTTAAACCCGGCTGTGGAGCACCGTCCAGCAAGAAATCACCCTGAAAGCTCACAAACCACTTCTGACACATTCGATCAGTCACGGCACCTTTTCCACATACTGCAC
>SJYV01006711.1:0-45004 GCA_006410875.1 Neotragus pygmaeus
TGAACTAAATGATAATAGAGGATTTCAGTTCCCCATTTTCAACAAGAGATGGATCATCCAGAGCGAAAATCAACAAGAAAACATTGGACTTGAATTATATTTTCAACCAAATTGACGCAACAAGCATATACAGAACATTCCATCCAATTGCAGCAGAGTACATATCTTAGCAAATCCACACTGAACATTCTCTAAGACAGATCATATGTTAGCTCACAAAAAGTCTTAACAAATTCAAAAAGATTGAAAATATGTCAAGTATTTCTCTTACCACAATGGTATAAAACTAGATATCAGTAACAATAAGAAAGTTGGAAAATTCACAGGTATGTGGAAGTTAAACATCATACTTCTGAATAACAAACAGATCAAAGAAGAAATCAAGGAATCAAAATGATATCATGAGAAAAATGATAATGGAAATGCAACATTTCAAAACTGATAGGAATCACCAAAAGAAGTTCCAAAAGGGAAGTTTATAGCAATGAATTCCTACATTAAGACAAAAGAAAGATCTCAGGTAAACATCTTTACACCTCAGGGAGCTAGAAAAGGAAGAGCAACTAAGCCCAAAGTTAGCTGAAAGAAGGAAATAAGATAAGAGCAAAGATAAGAGCAAAAATAATGGAATAGAGACTAGAAAACAATAGAAAAGGTCAATGAAATTAAGATTTGCTTAAAGATAAATGGTGGCTCAAAGGTTAAAGCGTCTGCCTCTAATACGGGAGACCTGGGTTCAATCCCTGGGTCAGGAAGATCCCCTGGTGAAGGAAATGGCAACCCACTCCAGTATTCTTGCCTGGAGAACCCCATGGATGGAGGAGCCTGGTGGGCTACAGTCCATGGGGTCGCAAAGAGTCAGACATGACTGAGCGACTTAACTTAAAGATAAATAAAATTGAAAAACCTTTACTAGACTAAAAGAGAGAGATGACTCAAAGAAGTAAAATTATAAATGAAAGAATACAGCCGAAACCACAGAAATACAAAGGCTCATAAGAGACTATAGTGAACAATTACCTGCCAGTGAATTAGACATTTTAAAAGAAATGAATAAATTCCTAGAAGCACACCAAGGCTGAATTATGAAGTAAAAGAAAATCTGAACAGATCAATAATGAGAAAGGTGATTGTTTCAGTAACAAAAATCCCCCAACGAATAAAACACTAGGATCAAATGGCTTCACAGGTGAATTCTACTAAGCATTAAACATTAATACTAGCTGTATTCTGCTTACTAGGTGCTATCAGCATATTATAAATATATTGTATCACCATAATATCCTATGGAATGGTGTGGTAGATAATCTTCAAAATGGCACCATCAGTTCTTTCTTTTCTGATGAAATATAGAGGTAGATACCACATCCACTTCAATTGAATTTGCTTGGTGTTAGTGACTGTCTTGATTGACAAAAGTGACATTTTAGGACTTTTGAAGCTAGGTAACTGTGGTGTTGGAGAAGACTCTTGAGAGTCCCTTGGACTGCAAGGAGATCCAACCAGTCCATTCTAAAGGAGATCAGTCCTGGGTGTTCATTGGAAGGACTGATGCTAAAGCTGAAACTCCAGTACTTTGGCCACCTCATGCGAAGAGTTGACTCATTGGAAAAGACCCTGATGCTGGGAGGGATTGGGGGCAGGAGGAGAAGTGGGCAACAGAGGATGAGATGGCTGGATGGCATCACTGACTTGATGGACGTGAATCTGAGTGAAGTCCAGGAGTTGGTGATGGACAGGGAGCCCTGGCGTGCTGCGATTCATGGGTCGCAAAGAGTCGGACACGACTGAGTGACTGAACTGAATAGAAACCTTGAAATTTTTACTTTCTTTCGTAAGGTGCTTCCATATGAAAGACAACAGCTGAGAACTTTCCAGTTAAGCCCAGTCATCTCCAGAATAAAGCGAGAGAGTGATAAACTGCCACCAAGTCTGGACTGGTTTGTGATGGACATATATATATGATTGGGCCTGCCACCTCTGCATTCCTCAACTTTCTCCTGGAGGCACTAATATCTGAAAGCCTTTAAGGACTGCAATATTGCTTTTGTTTACTCTTTTGACAGAAGAGTAGTTCTGAGGTTTTTCACATGACCCTTTCTACTGCAAAAACTCTCCTTCTATAGCTAATGGAACTAATATAAAGAACAAATGAAGGGTTCGTGTCCAGCTCTTTGTGACCCCATGGGCTATATATAGCCCACCAGGCTCCATGAAATTCTCCAAGCAAGATTACTGAAGGGGGTTGCTATTTTCTTCTCCAGGCTGTCTCCCAGACCCAGGCATTGAACCCCAGTCTCCATCATTGCAGGCAGACTCTTTACGGACTGAGCCACCAAGGAAGCAATTAAGAATTAGGGCCTATGCAAACGTGAGAGGAATTGTGAAATTGAAGATTTGGAGGGGGTTTCAGTGAATGATAGAAATCATTAACTGCTACATCTTGACATACTGGAGCAGGTGGAAAAGGCAGAATATGGGGGGGGGTGTCTGAGAAGTCATGAGTATTTTGTCACCAAATTGAGACCTTAAAGTGGAACTTAACAAGGTGGGTAGATGAGAGATCTGCAAAGCTACAGCATCAGTCTGTGTTTCCCTGGCTGGTGCCATCATGAGAGGATCCTGAGACTCCACAGTCTCCTAAGACTAATGGTTTTCACTTCCTTTCTGCATTTTAATCTTACACAAATTTTTGTCATTGGTAAACTTTAAGCTTGAACCATTCAAGGAAGGTGATTCTGGAAAAGAATCAAGAATTAGTTAGAAGTGGAGGTGCCACTGTTGATAGGCCCTTGTGTGAGCTTGGTAAAGAGTTCAACTTTTCCTTTAGAGATGGATCAAGGACCTTTCTTCTTAGAAGGCTTCCAACTTCAGAATCTAATCTTTCCTGGGTGCTGGGACCTACACAAACATGTAGGTCCTAACAGAGGGAACTCAAACAGTGTTCTGGTGATAGTATCAATTATCTCTACATTCTTAAATATACTCTTCAGAAATACAAGTGGTTAGAGAAAAAGAGTATATGCTCTTTGTGAAAAATTCTGTGTGAATTCCTGCTCTCAATGAACTTACCCTTCTAATGGGAAAACATAATACAGCATCATGAATCAAAGATTCAGAAAATCAGGGCAAATCAAGACAGTTCCCATTTTAGTAAACAAAAAAAGACATACTGGAAGTGGAATGCTAGAGTTTATTTGTACTAACTTGTAAGAGCCAGTTATTAAGTGTTCAGGAATTTTGCAGACTGGTTGACATCACCAGCTTGACATTGGCCTTGGTAGTATTATTTCTAAAAATTGGGGCAATATTATATTAGAATTTTTTTCTCTGAAGATCCAGTTGCTAAATGTTTGCTAATAAACTGTCGCACTCTTCATATCATTGCATATACTTTCTATTTCAAATTCTAGTTAGGATTATGGTACTTAAGCAGTAAATTTCTGATTCTATTAACATATAATTATCTTTGAAAGTCAGTAATACTGATCTGATGTTGGAGAAATTAACAATTAAAATTTATTAATATGGAAAGTTCATTTTGTAAAAGCAATTAAGGTTAAATTTCCTATAGATAACAGAGGTATGCTACATGAAAATAGAGTTAATTGAAGCCATTCAAAAAGATGGTTAGGTAATGTCTATTTTTAGCTATATTTTATTTTGCAAATTGCAACCTGATTCCATGTTATGATCCTTGCATAGACTTTGAATACATACCTAGGATAACTATGCATTGTGTATGTACAGTGTAGAAAGGCAGTATAATAGGCAATAATTAGGCAATTTCACATTAAATCAATTTGTCAGTGATGATGGATCTCTCAAAGAATATTTTTGTCAATACAAAACCCAAGCTAAAATGAATAATTAGTTAATTAACTTTAGTTTTCTCAGGCAGCTTATTTATTTATGACTGAATTCCCTAAGGAGTTTACTGAAACTTAGATAATTTTTAAATTGGCAATTTACAGTTAAAATTAAAATGGAAAAAATACTGAATGTGGATGAATATTTTTGTATAAGTGTTTTAATACATTTATTGGAGTATAATTTGCAAACTGTTAATTACCCATTGTAAGCATATAATTCAATGGCATTTGGTAAATATACAGAGTTGTGCATTCATCACCATTCATCCAATTTTATAACATTTCTATTATACCAAAACAGTGTTTGAGCTTGTTTTTGTGAGTTATTTAGGTTTTACTAGGTTCTATTTAGAACCTCAAAACCACTAATTTACTTTCTTTTTCTATGGGTTTTCCTATTCTAGATATTTTAGTAAATGTAGCAAAACAACATATGGCCTTTTATGACTGGATCCTTTCACTTACATTAATGTTTTCAAGTTTTATCCATCTGTGGTGTATATAAGAATTTAATTTCTTTTTCATAGCTGAATATTATTCAATTGTTGGATTGTTTCTGACTTTTGAACAGTATAAATAATACTGTCATGGATATTCAGGCAAAAATTTTTGTGTAGACATATGTTTACATTTTTCTTGGGTATATAACTGGGAGTGGAATTACTGAGTCATGTGGTAAGTGTATGCTTAGTTTTTTGAGAAACTACAAACTGTATTCCAGAAATGTGCCCTCCTCTCTGCACTTTGAAGATATCATTCCACTGCCTCTGACTTCCATTATTTCTAAGAAGTCAGATTTCAGTTGCATTTCTCTTTGTTTTCAAGATTTTCTCTTTGTCTCTGACTTGGAAAAGTTTGACTATGATGTGTTTAGGAGTGAATCTCTTAGTGTTCTTCCTGGTTGGTTGTCATTGACTTCCTTGGATAGAAATGTTCAAGTTTTAATGTTTTCATAAGATTTAGGATGTTTTTGGCCATTATTTCTTTAACATGTGTGTGTGTGTGTGTGTGTGTGTGTGCACGCGCGTGCCATGTTCTCGATCGCCTTTATTCTGAAACTTCCATTATGATATTGTCCCATAAGTATCTGAGATCGTTTTGTTTTTCAATCTTTCTTACTGTATTCCTCTACTTGATAATTTTTATGATCTATCCTCAAGTTCATGGATTCATTTTTAAGTTGAGTTCAGTTACTGTAATTTTCAACTTTTAATAGTTTGTATTTATTTTTTGAGATTACCTTAATGCAGTGAGATGAGTTATTGTTATTGTAATTTCCTTTAATTTCTTTATGTAGTTTAATTATTTGAATACATTTATAATAGTTGCTTTGATGTCTTTGCTACATCTAAGATCTGGAACAACTTGGAGTAATTTTTTTTTCTTAATGACACTCCATTTTTCAAAAATTTATGTTTCACTTCTTTAAATTTTATTTGGCTGCACCAGGTCTTAGCTGTGGCATATGGGATCATCAGTCTTCACCTCAGCCTGTGGGATCTTCTTTAGTTGTGACATGTGGGATCTTTTTAAATCGTGGCACCTGGGGTCTTTAGTTTTACATGTGGGATCTAGTTCCCTGACCAGGATTGAACCCAGGTCCCCTGCACAGAGTTTTAGCCACTGGACCACCAGGGAAGTCTCACTTGGAGTAAATTTCTATTCACTGTTTTTCCTTCTTAGTATTGGTCACACTTTCCTGTTTCTTTATGTCTTTCATAATTTTTTGTTAAAACCTAAAAATTTTAGGCAATATACCATTCAGATTCTGAATATGTTCCCTTGTTGATTCTTTATATGGTAAAATATATCTCTTGTTTGTCTTCCTTTTTTCTTTTAAGCAAGGAAGATTTGATACATTCAAAGCAATGTACCCAATATACACAGGGACTTCCCAGATGGTGCTAGTGTTAAAGAACCTGCCTCCCAGAGCAGGAGACATAAGAGACACAAATTGATCCATGGGTGAGGAAGAATGGAGGAGGGCATGGCAACTCACTCCAGTGTTCTTGCCTGGAGAATCCCTTGGACAGAAGAGTTTGGCAGGCTACAACCCATGGGGTCGCAAAGAATCAGACATGACTGAAGCAACTTAGCACACATGCATGCGTGTAACATGCATGAAACTTATGAAGAATAATAACAACTTAAACAGAATGTTTCCAATCCTGCAGAACCTGTATGTGTTATTAACCCAGATTCTAAACCAATTCACCCCTAACTCCTCAGGTATCTTTAATTACATAAAAAATTTCCTTGATTTTCTTTAGCTTTGCCATATATGTATGCATCCATAAAATATATACCTTTTAGTTTTGCTTTTTTACTTTATGAAAATGGTATCATAATGTATATTGTTATCTGTAATTCTCTTTTTTCTCAGGCAAAATTATGAGTCTAAAGTTTATCTCTGTTGACATATTTGATTGTTCTTTGCTCTTTTTCACTGATATGTAATATTCTTCAATGACTTTTATTTCTTTCTTGATTAATATGGCTGTTTCTAATTTTTGCAATTGCAAGCACTGCTGATTTGATTATTCTTTTTTTGTGTGTGTCCTATGCTTATGCACAGACATTTCTCTAAAGTATAAATCTGAAGTATTACTTGATCATTAGGTATAAAGAAGTGAAACTTTTGTAAGATCCAACTAACTTATTTCCTCCAAAGTGGTTGTATTTATTTGATCTCCTATGAGAATTCTAGATAATCCATATTCTTGTTCACTTAGTGTTAGTTGACTTGTATGTCTAGTAGATATGCTAAAACTTTCTCAAAAGTTCCCCTTCAGACACTCCATTTCATATTATTGGTCAGCATTGCCTTATAACCATGTATGTTTAAACCCATCACTTGCAGGGTTATTAAAAGAATAGCATCGTTGCTTTCCTCTGCTGTCCAATATGATAACCACCCTCCACATGTGGCTGTTTAGTTCCTCAGTTTCATTAGCCATGTTTCAAATGCTCAGTAGTCACACGTGACATGAGGCTGCCATATTGGACAGCACAGCTATTGAATACTTTTATTATTACAGGGTGTTCTCTTGGGCAGAATTGGCATAGATTTATCATCCTTCCCTGAAACAAATAGATGAGACCAGATACCTGTAAAATTGGAGTTTCCAAAAAAGGAGTGAATAGATGCTTGGTTTTCATGGGAAATAGTATCCATTACATATTTTTATATAGTAAGCAATTTATAAAATTTAAGTGTTTGCATGTAGATTAGCAGAAAGAATACTCTGCTGCATTCATCTTTTAAGCTGCAAAGAACCACAGTTTTTACATCATCACAGGTAACTAAGATATAATTTTGTTGATGGTAGTATTAAAAATTATAGTTGATAAATTAAAAAAAAACTTTTAGTGAATTCTCTAAACAAATTGCTTCTTGGAAGAAAAGCTATGGCAAACCTAGACAATGTGTTAAAAAGCAGAGACATCACTTTGCCAACAAAAGTCTGTATAGTCTAAGCTATGATTTTCCCAGTAGTCACGCATGTATGGATGTGAGGGTTGGACCATAAAGAAGACTAAGCACCAGAGAATTGGCGTTTTTGAATTGTGGTGCTGGAGAAGGCCTTTCAGAGCCCCTTGTACAGTAAGGAGATCACACCAGTCAATCCTCAGTTCAGTTCAGTTCAGTTCAGTTCAATGGCTGTCACTTCCGACTCTTTGCAACCCCATGGACTGCACCCAATCCTGAAGAAATCAACCATGGATATTCACTGGAAGTTCTGGTGCTGAGGCTGAAGCTTCAATACTTTGGCCACCTGATGCAAAGAGCCAACTCACTGAGAAAGACCCTGATGCTGAGAAACATCGAGGGCAGGAGGAGAAGGTGGCAACAGAGGATGAGATGGTTGGATGGCATCATTGACCCAATGGACATGAGTTTGAGAAAACTCTAAGAGATAGTGAAGTACAGGGAAGCTTGGCATGCTACAGTCCATGGAATCAGAAAAGTTGGACATGGCTGAGCAACTGAACAACACCACTAAACAAATTGGGAATTATAAGGTGCAAAATGACTCTAGATAGATAGCTGATATGTACCGAAGTTGGCAGGAGTGGTGAATTAGATTAATCAAGCACTCAGCAGAATACTTTGTTAGCTCATAGTGCCATGTATAAGGAAAATTACAGCATTGCACAAGGTTTTGAGATTTGTTTTCCCCCTTGGCTTTCCATTATAGGAAACTTACTCATCAGAGGTCAGTTTGAACCAAGAGAGAATTGAAAAACATACTTGATGAATCTGAGGCAGAATGGTATTATATAAAAACTGAATCATAATTTCAGTTATTGTTGAATCATAATTTCAAGTAAGAATAATTAGTTATTCCAGCATTACTTTGGTGTTCACCCTCTATTATCATCAAAGCCAAGAAATTATATTGCCTTCTGGATCTACTTCCCTGTTCTGTAACCCAAGAGGAATAGCTCTGCTAGTTCTTTAGATATTAATAAAGGGGATCCCCAAACTTAAATTCCAAGGCAAAAAAGCATATATTTAATGGAATATTTAAAACACTAAAATTAGAAAAATATCAAATATTTAGAAGGAAAGTACAAATTGTGTAATACAATAAAAGGAACCATATTATTAAATGGTCAATGGGATTGCTGACAGTGCAATAATTCAACACAACCAATCTACCAGGATCATAAAACACTCAAGGGAGCAAAACTCCTTTGAGGGAAGCATGTGAAGACAATAGATCATAGCCAGCTCCTGAAGCTGCAGCTGTTTTCAGTCTTCTAGAAACTTTGAAGTTACCTTTGATTTTTTTTTAATGTTCTTTTTATTCTCAGGTTTTCTTTTTTCCCTTCATAATATCTCTGGTATTCATCCTGTCTGTTTAGTCAGGTTCTCTAGAGAGACAGAGTTAAATAGAATATACATATATATATATATATATATATATACACACACACACACACAAAGAGATTTTAGGAAATTGGGTCATATAATGATGGGGACTGGCAAGTTCAAAGTCTGTAGAACAGATGAGTAGTAAGTCAGAGTGGATGTTATAGTTTTGAATTTCACAGGGTACCAGACTGGAGACACAGGCAAGGATTCTATGTTTCATTCTTGTAGAGAATTCCTTCTTTAGGAAAGCTCAGTCTTTGCTCTTAAGGGCTTCAACTGTTTGGATGAGACGCATCTGGCTCAGAGGTTGAAGTGTCTGCCTGCATTGCAGGAAACCTGGGTTTGATCCCTGGGTTGGGAAGATCTCCTGGAGAAGGAAATGGCACCCCACTCCAGTATTCTTGCCTGGAGAATCCCATGGACAGAGGAGCCTGGTGAGCTACAGTCCATGGGGTCGCAAAGAGTCAGACAGGACTGAGCGACTTCACTTTCACTTTCATGCACATTTAGGAGGCTAATCTGCTTTACTTAAGTTAATCACCTCTAAAAATATCTTAAAAGCCACACCTAGACTACTGTTTGACCAAACAACTGGGTACATTGGTTTGCCAAGTTAACACATAAAACTAGTGATCACACTTTCATTTCTATTTGTATATATACATAACTTAGACCTATGCTTCCATCACCTCATATTTGAAATTATTGAAACACACTGCCACTCACCCCAGACTAATTTGCCTCTTTCCAGTTTCTCCATTATTCACTTTTCTTATGCTATTGCTATATCCCTAAATATTATTACCTTGAAGTTTTCCATTGTCTTACCCAGCCTGTCTAATTACACTGATTCTCCCTTCATTCCATTCATGATGTTCTTCTCATCCAACTCCACATTGAGTGGCTCGGTTTGTGCTGGTCATGTCATAGCTGAGCTGTAACATTTCCTCCTTTAATTTTCTAGTCCTCTTCTTATTACGGGTCCATTCAATTTATATTTGCTCCAATTCCCATGATGATCTTGTATCTCTAAAACATTTATGCCGTCCATCACCAATAGCTTACGGTTTACCAGTTAGTTGCTCTCTCATTGTTTAATGCATCTTTGTCCTCTCAATCAAATGGCAAAGTACTTGAATTAACAGTTGTGTTCATTTCTTTTGTATGCACCACTTCACCTAGAACAGGGCTGGCAAGTGGCTGCATGAAACTGATCATTTTGCCTTTCATGTATGTATCGTGGCAAAAAATCAAGAACACAGTGCAATTCAAGTTTAGACAGTGCAGAGAAATGACAACTTAGGGCCCTGTTTGCCATAATGAATCAGGTGTCTGTGGATGAGCCCAGGAAACTGTATTCTTCAGAAGTTCCTCAAAGTGACTTTGATTTTGCAAGTCTAAATATTGGTATTCAGGAATTACTATACAGACTCAGTCCTATTTTTTATCACCCCATTAATTCACAAAAGAGTTCTGTGGATTTTTCCTGTAAGTAGTTCCCAATGATGCCCTTATTGTCATTGCCTCTGGTAAGAATGTAAGGCTTTCCTTACTCTTACCCAATTTACATCAGTATCCTCTTAACAGCTTCTGTGCTTCCTGTCAGGTTACTCTCCTGTAATGCCTTCAGTTAGCAGTCAGTGTTTGTGCTTAATATTCAGAATTTTGATTGTACTGTTTAAGCATAAATCACTTTACATTTTTCCCTATTCAGAGTGAAGTTCTGTCTTCTTTACATGTTTTATAAAGCTGTTCAAGGAATATCTGCCTACCTTTATAGCCTATGCTTCTTCCACAGCCTCCATCCATACTAAGCTACTCAAAACAGTTTTATCCTTTCTGGAGTCTTTGTTTTAGTACATGCAAAAAATTTTGTGCTGTAATCCATGCCATTTGTTCATGCCTTACACTGAAAATTCTGGTATTAAAGATATAGTCTCTTCCTGAATCCTACTGCTCAGAAGGAAAACAAAAACTCATTTAATGATAGCTACTATGGACTGAGGATATATTATTTACCAGGACTGGACTAAACATTTTGCATGAATTACCACTTTTAATCTTTGTAACTACACTATATGGAGCTGGGCTAGAGTCCAGGTCTTTGGAACCTGGAGCCTACATACTTCACTGCTACACCCCTCTGCTGCTGTGCTGAAAGAATTAAGAGGAACCACCGTTATATCACAGGAAACTTAATAAATTACTCATGGTATTGTCTCCTTAATTATCAAGAAAGAAAATTAAAAATAATAAGTTCTAATACTTTCTTTACTCCTTCTTTACACTGCCCTGTAACTAATATTTTACTTATTTTTGTAGCATCAGAAATTAATGAAGTGCCTGTCATGTGGCATGTACCAAATAAAATTTGGTAGTTCCTGTTCCTTTCCTTCAGCCTTCTCAGATCATTTCACTAGCCCTCAGCATGTCAACACTGACAAAGCTAAGTGTGAATCTGGCTCTAGCCTTTTATTAGTCATTTCTTCTTAGGAAAGTTATTTAGCCTCTTGTTCTTAGTTTTCTCCTCTATAAAATGAAAAATGCAATAGCTTATAAGCCATGCTGAATTTTAATAAAAGGTTAAAGTAGGAAAATGACATAATCAAAGATTTGTGCTTTGGGGTAATTAACACTAGTAAACTCTGTGCAGTTTTCTCCATAAAATACTTTAATGGACAAGACTATGATGTTAACAGAGGGTATGGAAAGAGGAAAACTCATGCATATCTATGTAATGAAGTCTTCTTACGCAAGTGATAAAAGAGGTAAGATTCATTTTTTACAACTCCCTCTTTACAGTTACACAGAGCTTGACAAAAACTCTAGGTTTCAAACTTATTCCCTATTGCAATTCTAAAATAATTTGAATCACTCTGTCTCGGTACTGAAACACTTATATAAGATAATAGCTAAAATAATTTCTTATGGATTCTGTAAGGAACATGACTAAGGGAGCAAAAAATATTTAAGTTAAGGGATAAAGCATATAGTTATGATACATTCATGGGGAGGATTTAAAGTAGCCTAAATCTTGTCTTTTGAGATATGTAGCTGAGAGATAATCAAAAATTAAATAAGCAAGAAATAGTAACGAAACCATTTTATTAAAAAAAAACTGGTGCTAACTAACAGAAGAATTAAATACAAATGCTTAACATTGGTCTTTTTAAAGACTGACTCCAGAAGGCAACTAGATCTCTGAGGTTGAGGCTTTTGATAATGAAGAGTTAGGGGACACTATTCTGATTTCTTCAGGCAGCTCTCAACCAGGTTCTAAATAGGTGGGTTCCTGGGAGACATGAACCTACAAAGAGTAAAGTAAGCCAGCCTACAGGAAAGAATTCCCTTCCAGACAAAGGCACTGAGTTTTGCAGATGTCCAAGGAGAAATGCCCTATTCTAAGAGAGCTTATCTATTTTTAAAGTTAAATACCCTTTTAAGTTCTAGGGTTCAACAACAGGATAGCTTTTTTAATTAAAAAAAAAGTGTTAATTGGAGTGGTAAAAAAAAAATATATTATATATATAAAGTCAAATTTACTACTTAACCATTCTAAGTGTTCAATTCAGCAATGCTAACTAAATCTACAATATTCTACAGCAGATTTCTAGAAACGTTTTATCCTGCAAAATTGAAACTCTATACCTATTGAGCAATAATTCTACTTTTTCCTCTCCTCAGTTCCTGGAAACCACCATTCTGATGTTTGTTTCTAAGAGTTTGACTACTTTCAGTTCAGTTCAGTCGCTCAGTCATGTCCACCTCTTTGTGACTCCATGAATCGCAGCACGCCAGGCCTCCCTGTCCATCACCATCTCCCGGAGTTTACTCAGATTCACGTCCATCGAGTCAGTGATGCCATCCAAGCATCTCATCTTCTGTCGTCCCCTTCTCCTCCTGCCCCTAATCCCTCCCAGCCTCAGAGTCTTTTCCAATGAGTCAACTCTTCGCATGAGGTGGCCAAGGTACTGAAATTTCAGCTTTAGCATCATTCCTTCCAAAGAAATCCCAGGGCTGATCTCCTTCAGAATGGACTGGTTGGATCTCCTTGCAGTTCAAGGGACTCTCAAGAGTCTTCTCCAACACCACAGTTCAAANTCCATACATGACCACAGGAAAAACCATAGCCTTGACTAGGCGGACCTTTGTCGGCAAAGTAATGTCTCTGCTTTTGAATATGCTATCTCGGTTGGTCATGACTTTTCTTCCAAGGAGTAAGCGTCTTTTAATTTCATGGCTGCAGTCACAATCTGCAGTGATTTTGGAGCCCAAAAATATAAAGTCTGACACTGTTTCCACTGTTTCCGCATCTATTTCCCATGAAGTGATGGAACCGGATGCCATGATCTTCGTTTTCTGAATGTTGAACTTTAGGCCAACTTTTTCACTCTCCTCTTTCACTTTCATCAAGAGGCTTTTTAGTTCCTCTTCACTTTCTGCCATAAGGGTCGTGTCTACTTTAGGTACCTCAAATAAGTGGAATCATGGAATCATTTGTCTCTTTTTGTGATTGACATATTTCACTTAGAACAGTATCCTCAAGCTTCATCCAAATTGTAGCATACAAGAGAATTTCCTTATTTTTAAGGTTAAATACTGTTATTAGAAGTATATATCATATTCTCTTTTTCCGTTCATCCATCAGTAGCTGCTTATATTCTTTCCACCTCTTATTTTGGCTATTGTGAATAATGTTGCAATGAACATGAGTGTAACTTCTCTTTGACGTTATAACAGGATAGTTCTGAACATAAATTAAATGTCCATTAAGGAAAATATCTACATAATTTCATCATTAAAATAGTCTAAACACCAGACATTTAAGATGTCTGACAGTTTTCATTAAAATTAAATCAACTTGGTGTGGTAATTTAAATTTAATGTCATTTTGACATGCTCTGCTGAATAAATGAAAAATGGCAAATGCTTTACCTTGAATATAGAGTTATTTAAATCAAAAATTACTTTTCTTAATTATTCTATATTGAGAATCGCATGAATGTTAATTTATTAAACTAAATGGAGATCAATAAAAGATAATTAATGATATCTGAAATATAGGTAATACTATATGACTTCAAATAAGTAGAAGCTTATTCTAATTATAAACATGAGTAAGAATGAGATCTAAAAATTAACTTGTCATATCTCTAATGCAATAGAATAAGCTTAAAACTAATATATTGAAATGTGATTGGGATTTACTATATTTATGAATAGTACATTCACATTTATTAATATTATAATTTATAGAAGGCATTGGAGCAATGATATTAAAATGAAGACCGAGAAAAATTATGCCAACATTGGAATTGAGACTAATAATATTAAGACATTTTTCCATAAAGAAATTTCATTGGTTAACAGTAAAACAGCATTTTTGTATGTAACCAATTACTGTTTATACCAAATTTGCTGATCTTTGAACTAATTGTCATAGATTTTATAAAACTACATTATTTTAATCCATTTCAGAGTATGCATACAAAGATTACCATTAGAAAGAAATAGGGTTTAATTATAACAAACACAGGTTGCTGGTAATGAATAAGAAGACTCATGTTATCTTGAATGGCCTTTGTAGTTTAATGTAAACAAAAACATGAAAAATCAGAAGAACTCTTCTTCAAACATTGTGTGTTCAATGTACCAGATCAGGAAAGAAAATGCAGCCAGGAAATTGAAATTATATTCACATTTGTCATATTAACTGTAGTGCTTCTATAAAAGCAAAATATGTATCTAGAAAAAATTATGAGTCTCTGATAAATTCTAGATAATGTGATAGACTCTGAAGCTATAAAAATGAGGAAGACATCCTTTTTGCCTTCAAAGTATCCATGGTCTGGTGGACAAAAGAGACATAAAGAGAGAAAGAAATTTAATTCAACAGGCTAAGAGTTAAGCACTGTGGGAAAAAATTTTTTAATGAGAATATGAGAGGATGACGAATGAAAACTCACAGTATCCCAATGTCTCAAAGCAGGCATTAAAAAGAGAGAGAGAGAGAACAAAATAAAACGGGAAAGAGCTGTTAATACCTAAAAAAAAAGTGAAATCAACATTCAGTCCATTTTCTGATTGTACATCTACCAGGAAAAAACTGGTTTGACTGATTTTCTTAAACTATTTATTGAATTTTAAGCTGAAATGATAGAAACAATGATAGTTTGTGACATTGAATAGACATATTCAAGAAAAGTAGAATTTGCATATAAGCAGTACTGTTGGTACATAAAAACCTAGTTGAATTAACATTTAATCTAGCACGTAATATATTATGATTCAAAGTGAATTTATTTTATTCCATAATAAATTATTTATTGTGTTCTTTAAATTAATCTTAAGTGTTGATACGATCATGCTGTGATGTCAGTACTCAGCTATTTGAGTTGATGTATCAGGGCATCCTGTTTCCTCTGTTAAATGTGTCTCAAAGGATAAATATAAAATTTCCACTCTATTTAGTACAGAATAATGGATAGAGGCAATTCAGAGTGAGTCAGATATTAATATTTTGGACATCCATCATGAAGGGAGAACTAATCTGTGTTGATGGTCACATTCAATAGCCAGATGAAACTTATACTGTAACATGATCGACTATTCACAAGTTTCAAGAGGTAATCTAACTGCAGCCTCCATCTTCCAGGAGAGGATAGTTCTGGGTAACCTGTGCTTAGATATGAATGAAGCACATCAGGGTCAACAGTAAACGGAGACTGGATGAGATGGAGATGGAGAAGTGTCAAAGGGAGAGTTACAAGGCAGGGAGAGAAGCAGAAATCAGTGAAAAAAATGTCTGTGTTGTTAACCAGACTCCTCCATGGTTCTTAGCCAGGCTGCAAGTGATGACTGGTGCCCTTGAGAGGCAAGGTTCCAAGTTGGAAAAAAGTCAAAATAATTTGTGCCATGTAGTCTTTCAAATTATTAGATCAGATTACTGACTGTCTGTAGTATCAGTGGGAAATTATCCATCTGGTTATGTGTGTGCTTAGTCTCTCAGTGGGTCCAACTCTTAATGACCTCATAGACTGTAGCCCACCAGGCTCCTCTGTCCAAGGGATTCTCTAGGCAAGCATACTGGAGTGGGTTGCCATTTTCTTCTCCAGGGGATCTTCCCAACCCAGGGGTCCAACCCAGGTCTCCTGCACTGCAGTCAGACTCTTTACCAACTGAGCTATCAGGGAAGCCTGGTCATACCCAACAGGATACCTTACAATGGTATACTGTGTAACTGTAGGCGCTTAGTTGGACTTTGGGTTGGAGGGTTAATAATCTGCAAGATTGTTGTCCTAATTCCTTGTACCCATGGCATAATTGCAACTAGTTTGTAACTTCATTTTCTCTTTGCTTGACTTAAATGTTGTAAGTTTGGGCATAGAACTCATTACTTCTAACTTTTTAAACTAAATTTTGAGTTTGGTTAAATTATCTTGGTGGGGGTGCTTATTTACATGATTTTGGTGAAAATCTATTTTAATGCAATACTTAAGGTATATTTCATGGAAAATAAAATAAATTTCTATGTTTTTTCCATGGGTCATTATTGTTCATTTCAATTATCCACTTTATTAAGTTCATTCTTTGGAGATACTGACAAATAATTAAGGCATATGAATTATTCATTTCAATATATTTTCCTATAATATGTGATATCAAATTACATACTGACATTTAAGCAGTAAGATTCTCTATGTTAATCAGGGCAGAGATGTGCAAAGTCACATTAAGAAGATAGAAGAACTCCAAGAACAGCAAGATTCAGTTATAACCTGATCAGTACATCTAAATATTCAATTAGTGGGTGAATTTATCCACATTAGAAAATGGAATTCAGAGGTTAAAAAGTGGTAGGGTTGAAGGACACAAGATCTAGAGGTTAAATAAGACTTGGCCTAAAATGTTCTTTATGATCAAATAGGCATAAGCACCCCTATCCTATAGGGTGTGTTTTTCTCACTCAGTCATGTCTGACTCTTTGTGACCCCACCAGACTGTAGCCCACCAGGCTCCTCTGTCCATGGGATTCTCCAGACAAGAATACTGGAGTGGGTTGCCATTCCCTTCTTCAGAGGATTTTCCAGACCTAGGGATCGAACCCAGGTCTCCTGAATTGCAGGCAGATTCTTTACTGTATAAGCTACAGGGAAGTCCAATTAATCAATTATAAATTAATATGTTGAAGTTATAATAGACTAATGCTATAATATAAAATAATATAGCAAAATTATAAATTAGTAAATTTTAATTTTATACCAGTTTTAAAACCAGCTTTATACTCATTTACTTCTGACTTGAGAGCTGTAACCATCCTTAGGATGCTCTCAATTTCTAAACCTGCAAACTTGAAAGCTACATTTGAACCGTAATTAATCAACAAGAAAACACGCTCTACAATGCAGCATTTGAGAAGAGCTAGCTCTTCTGTCCTTTTCTATTACTTCATTGGCTAAACAAACCACTGCACCTGTGGATTATATATTCATGTTATCTCTTCTACTAGATAGAAATTCTTACAGAGCAGAAAATCTGCTTAATGAATTTCTCTAGTTCCAGCTTTTCATAGTGACTTGTAGTGACTTATTCTTAGAGAATATATCAGTGAATGAAGGGTAAAGACAGGTATTTTGCCTCCATCCTTAAGTTACTACATGTACAGTTGGAAGCCACTAGCAAGAAGAAAAGCATGGGGTTCGCTGGTGGCTTAGCAGTAAAGAATCTACCTGCAAGGTAGGAAATGTGGGTTCAGTCCCTGGGTCAGGAAGATCTGCTGTCAAAGGAAATGCCAACCTACTCCTGTATGCTTGCCTGGGAAATCCCATGCACAGAGGAGCCTGGCAGGCTACAGTCCATGGCACCACAAACAGTCAGACATGACTTAGCAACTAAAGAACAATAGCAACAAACCATTTCTATATTTCATTTCAGGAAAAAAGTTGTAAATGATCTTGACCTCACTTCATGCTAGAACCTCCAGAACTATGAAACTAGAGATACAGGAAAAGACTCATGGAACTTAATAATGATTAATAGGCATATGGTATCATAATGTTTCCAGTGAGGATGGCCTATTTAAATGACTTGACCTTAAGAACCAGGTGTTAAGTCATTTTCACATCCATGATTTCACTAATTTTCAAAATATGAACTTGAGACATCATCTATTTAGCATGCCAAATTAACATAGAATATTCCAATAATGTATGATAAAATTTTGCATTTGCTAAACTATTTAAATTATGTTTGAATCCCATTACACATGGAATAAGTTTATATCACTTATTATGTGTCAAGCACCATTCTGTATTCTTTATAAATATTAATTTGTCTACTCCTCACAACAATTTTATTATCTTTACTTCATAACTGAAAACATGAGGTGCAGATGTTAAATGACTTGCCCAAGGTCACATACCTCATAAGCAGAAACGGAGAGTTTAAGGCCTAACAATATGGTTCTAGAGTCTGTGCTCTTATCTATTATCCAAACATAACAAATATTAAATTTGATTTATTAGAATACCTACTACACATTACCTAAATTAGTCATTCTAATAATACCAAGCCAAAACATTGTGGATGTGTTGAGTTAGAGTTGAAGGGCTTTTTAAAAATCTCTAACTATTCTTTATTATCTATTTATTTCTAAATTAATTTTATTGGAAAATAGTTGCTTTACAATGTTTCATTATTTTCTACTGTACAGAAAAATGAATCAGTCATATGTAAACATACATCCCCTCCCTTTTGGGCTTCCTTCCATTCAGGTCACTGCAGTGCCTTAAGCAGAGTACCCTGTGCTATACATTATGTTCTCATTAGTTATTCACTTTATACATGATATCAATAGTGTATATGTGTCAATCCCAATCTCTCTATTTCTCTCACCCCCACTTCCCCCCTTGGTATCCATATATTTGTTCTCTGTGTCTGTGTATCTATTTCTTCTTTGAAAATAAGTTCATCTATACTAGGGTCTGTCTAGTCAAGGCTATGGTTTTTCCTGTGGTCATGTATGGATGTGAAGAAGGCTGAGCACCGAAGAANAACGTAAAAAAAAATGGTTAAGAAATATTATCTTAAAACCACACCCTGCTGTCTCAGTGGAACTTGAGAGTTCCAGAAGCACGTTATTGACGCCATACTTTTAAAGCAGTGTCTTGCTTTCATTCAAAACTCACCTTGAGCCTGCATGCGTGTTCTCACCAAAGCCAAGGGGTAGCTGGCCAGCTGACCACAGGTACTGGATAAGGCACCACAACCCAGCAACACCATGACTCCAGGGTTCACAGAGTCTTTAGCAAAATTATCTAGCCAGTGAGACTTTAGGAGCTGCCAGAGAAACAGACAAGAAAAATAATAAACAGCTACTTACAACTGCTTGCACTCAACAGGGACATTCCCATGGCAGCTCTCATCCTGATAGAATCAACAGGCTACACTTCTGCAACGCTGGGCAGCCCGTTCCCAGGAGCAGCAGCCACTGTCGAGGCAACAGCTCTGTAGAGAAGCAGGGAAGCCACCAGGGATTCAAAACACCAGCAACTTGCACTGGGTGCTCCCTTCCTTCTGAGCAAACGTGAGGATCAGTCGCATACCAATGTAGGATCTAAACAACATTTCCTACAGTATCAATGAAAATAACATAATACTATGAAGTGCATCTGATTTTTTACTTTACCCATATGTTATTTCATTCAGTTCTTCTACAAAAGCTCTACAAAAGGTGGAGCTATTCTTCTGATTTTAGAAATGGGACTCAGTGGAGTGTTTTTTAAACAAGGGTGTAGAATCAAGTGTGCTGACCCCCAGGCCACGCTTTTTCCCTATTATCCTGGGTCCCTGTATTTCCATGAGCAGGCTATAATTGAGAGAAACTATATAAAATATATATGCTAATTTACTTTTTAAATAAAAATATCTTAAGTATTAAAATATATGCTAATATATGGGAGAAATCATAAACTACTTTAAATATTTTAATGAAAATTTTAACTGCATATTTGGACCTCACAATTATATAACACAAATAGCTTTATATATTTGGGAGCAAAAATTACACTTAAGTGTTTATTTAATATTCACTTAAGTGAAGTCACTCAGTCGTGTCCGACTCTTTGTGACCCCATGGGCTGTAGTCTACCAGGCTCCTCTGTCCATGGGATTTTCCAGGCANGGAGTTGGTGATGGACAGGGAGGCCTGGCTTGCTCTGATTCATGGGGTCGCAAAGAGTCAGACACGACTGAGTGACAGGACTGAGCTGAACTGACACTATTAAATTTGTCCAATATCTAATATGATATTTGTTTTTCCCACTCTGATTTACTTCACCCTGTATGACACTCTCTGCTGCTGCTGCTAAGTCACTTCAGTTATGTCTGACTCTGTGTTAACCCATAGACGGCAGCCCACCAGGCTCCTCCATTCCTGGGATTCTCCAGGCAAGAACACTGGAGTGGGTTGCCATTTCCTTCTCCAATGCATGAAAGTGAAAAGTGAAAGCGAAGCTGCTCAGTCGTGTCCGACTCATAGCGACCTCATGGACTGTAGCCCACCAGGCTCCTCCATCCATGGGATTTTCCAGGCAAGAGTACTGGAGTTGGGTGCCATTGCCTTCTCCCTGACACTCTCTAGGTTCATCCATATTTCTACAAAGGACCCAATTTTGTGTTATTTTATGGCAGAGTAGTATTCCATTGTATATATATACCACATCTTAACCATTCCTGTTAATTTGTAATTTCTGTGCTTTATATCAATCTGTTAAAANCTGACACTCTCTAGGTTCATCCATATTTCTACAAAGGACCCAATTTTGTGTTATTTTATGGCAGAGTAGTATTCCATTGTATATATATACCACATCTTAACCATTCCTGTTAATTTGTAATTTCTGTGCTTTATATCAATCTGTTAAAAGTAAAAGTAATAAATTTAATTGTGAAATATTTCTAACACTCAAAAATTAGCAAAACAACATATCCCATGTTTCAATTACTTAGACTTAACAGATATTAACTTATAGACATATGTGCTTTAGAATTTCATTTTAAACAAAACTAAGAAAAAAAAATGAAACTTCAGATCACACAGTGGGAGGAAGATTTGCCACAATGGTGAGGTGTATGAAAATAGGAAGAGAGAATGTCCATTGTTGCAGATCTTAGAAAAAAGCTAACAGAGAGCACTTTTCCAAAGAAATGGAGTCACAAAACTGACAACTTCTATTGGTGACACTGAGAAGGAATAAGAGGGCTCATGATGAGTTCTTCCCTAGACCTGGTAATGAGTTGCATAATTTTGGGAAGGGAGATGAGGAATCAGAGGAGTACTCACTCATGCAAGCAGTATTTGCATGAAGTAGTGTTTGGAGAGGCAGAAAGGCAGGAGAGAAGCCACTGTAGGCAGTTCTGAAAGTCCTAGTCCTATACAAATATATTTATAGGATTTATTATTTAATTATTTATTGCTATTTATTTATATTTATAGGGTTTCATACAAATCCCTATGATCTCTGTGCTGTAAGGAAAACTCTTCAGCCTGGTCCCCTCTCCAGGACCCTCATGCAAATAGGAGATCTAAGGAGATCAACTTTATTTGAAGATGAGTCATTATACATAAGCTTGTGTAGGATCTACATACCAAGATAAAACAAGATAAAAGTAGGCCAAGAGCAGAAAACAAAATGGTAGAGAATATTTATAAGTAGAAGGCTGTCATGGAGCAGAAGCAAAATTTGACCAAATGTATCACTATGAGCTTAAAATAAAAACTTAAAGGAAAAAATGCATCCTAAAAAATAAGAGTTTAAGGGACAGCTCTAGACATTAAGGAAAATATGATAGTACAACAGAAGAAAAGGACAGTAAATGTGCACGGCCCAGGAAAGAAGTAGAATAAAATAATCACAAAAAGTATAGAATTGAATGTAACAAATTCATCAGTGTATTCATTTGTGCGACAGATGGTTATTGAGAACCTCCTGTCTGCAGGTGCTCTGGGGAGACAGAATACAAACAAATACACACGCGCGCGCGCACACACACACACACACACATATACATAGACAGTTCATCATGTGATAAGTGTGTGGAGAAAATAAAACTGTGAAGGGAGTTAAGTCCTCCATGTAAGTATGTACATAATTTTTCTATAGGGTGGCCAGGGAAGGCCTTCCTGGGAAGATGACTCTAGAAAATCAATCCTAAAAGAAGTGAAGGAATAAAGAATGCAGACAGGATGAAGAGCTTACCTGGCAGAAGTTACACCAAATACAAAGTCTCTGAAGCAGAGGATTGCTTAACATGTTTGATTAACATATTTGAGGAGCTTAAAGGGGGCCAGTGTGGCCAAAGAGGGGAGAACAAGGGGGACAGTTCCAAGAGACAAACTCAGGGAGAAGCATGAGACTAGATTTTGTAGAGCCTCTGAGGCAGCATTAATTGTGACTGCAGTGGGAAGCCATTCAAAGGTGTTGAGCCTCATGGAGATGTTCTTGACTTACTGGCAGCTGTGTTGAGAGTGTGATGTAATGAGGGGAAGGGCAGAGCAGAAGCAATACTTGGGTGAGAGAATAGCTAAGATTCTGCTGTGAGTGAAGGTGGTGAGAGGCGGTAGTTTTGAAGGATTTACTGTCTGATTGGATGCAAGGTGAGAAACAGAATGACTCCAGTGTTTTGTCCTGAGCAACAGGTAACATGTAATTGCCATTGTTACATTTCATGTAACTGAAACGGAGAAGACTGAAGTAAAAAATTATGAGGGAAGATCAGAAGCCAGGTGTTAGGAAATGGCAATTTTGAGATACTATTAAGCATCCTAAGGAAACGGCATCACCGACTTGATGGATATGAGTTTGAGAAAGCTCTGGGAGTTGGTGATGAACTGGGAAGCCCAGTGTGCTGCAGTCCACGGGGTCACAAAAAGTAGGACGGGACTGAGTGACTGAACTGACTGTGGCATAAATTTATTTTCTTGGGACATTACTTTGCTGACAAAGATCCATCTATTCAATGCTGTGGTTTTTCCAGTAGTCATGTACGGATGTGAAATTTGGACTATCAAGAAAGCTGAGCACCAAAGAATTGATGCTTTTGAACTGTGGTGGTGGAGAAGATTCTTGAGAGTCCCTTGAACTGCAAGGAGATCTAGCCAGTCAATCCTAAAGGAAATCGATCCTAAATATTCATTGGAAGGACTAATGCTGAAACTGAAGCGCCAATACTTTGGCCACCTGATGTGAAGAGCTGATTCACTGGAAAGACCCTGAGGCTGGGAAAGATTGAAGGCAGGAGGAGAAGGGGATGACAGAGGATAAGGTGGTTGGATGGCATCCCCAACTCAATAGACATGAGTTTGAGCAAACTTTGGGAGTTAGATGCCTTGGAAGAAAAGTTATGACCAATCTAGATAGTATATTCAAAAGCAGAGACATTACTTTGCTGACTAAGGTCCGNACTGGGTTTTAATATTGTTGAATTTCCAGGGTGCTTTGGGATGGTCCTTTTTCTTAATAAATACCTATTAATAATTACATCTTCAATCAAGTCCCAGAAAATTTCCCAGCTGCTTCTATGTTCCTTACATTTTAATTTTAGTTGTACTTCCAAAAATGATTGACAGGAAATTATTTTCTTCAAAAACTGTATGCTGCTATATCCCCAAATTTGTCATAACTATTTAGGGCACACATTGCCCCAAAATATGAAAGGAGTGGTTCATATCTCATAAATGTGTATCTATTAAACAAATGCTTTGAGGGCCAATCAAAGACTAAAAAGCATAAGATCAAAAGTGCCCTTCCAAAGATAAATGTCACCCTCGAACCAGCTGCAGAGTTCCAGAAAGAATGTGCCATATGGATTCGTTTCAGTTCTAGTACCTAATCTCTAAACAACTTTTGGCTTTGAAAATTTCTATTTAATTGTGCACTGCCTGGCAAAACAAGGAATTCTATCAGGATACCAATTACAATCACATTTTGTGGAGTATTAGGGCTGAAACAGTCAATTATCTTTATTTCATAGATGTGAATGGCAAGCCACAGATGAAATGAATTAAATTATTTGTATACAAGAGGAAAAAAAATTGGGGCTTCCCTGGTGGCTCAGATGGTAAGACTCTATCTGCAATGTGGGAACCTGGGTTCAATCCCAGGGTTGGGAAGATCCCCTGGAGAAGGAACTGGCAACCCACTCCAGCACTCTTGCCTGGAGAAACCCGTGGACAGAGGAGCCTAATGGGCTACAGTCCATGGAGTTACAAAGAGTTGGACACAACTGAGCAACTAACACACATAAGAGAAAAATATTGTTTTACTTATTTATTTATTTGAATAACTGAAGTACAGTTGATTTATAATGTGCTAGTTTCAGATATATAGCAAAGTGATTCAGCATGTATATATATTCTCTTTTTAGATTCTTTCCCATTATAGATTATTATAAGATATTGAATATGCTATATACTTCACTATGCTATACAGTAGGTCCTTGTTTTTAATCTTTTATGTATTATAGTATATATTTGTTAATCTCATACTTGTAATTTACCTTTCCCCCTCCCTTTCTCCCTTGATTTTCTGTTCGTTTTCTGTTCTGTAAGTATATTTCTCTTTTATAAATAAGTTCATTTGTGTCATTTTTTAGATTCCACATATAATTGAGGTCATATGATATTTGTCTTTCTCTATATGATTTACTTCACTTAGTATTGTAATCTCTAAGTCCATCCATGTTGCTACAAATTGCATTATTTCATTCCTTTTTGTGGCTGAGAAGTGTTCCATTGCATGAAAACATGACATCTTCTTTATCTGTTCCTCTCTCCATGGATATTTATGTTGCTTCCATGTTTTTGCTATTGTAAACAGTGCTGCTATGAACATTGGGGTGCATGTATCTTTTCAAATTGCTTTCATCTTTTCCGGTAATATCCAGCAAGTATTTTCTTAATAGAACTGTATTTCTGCTTAATAGTCAGTGAATTAAGCCTATACCTTGCTTTAGCTTAAGAACCTTTTTTGAGCCTAGAGAGCTAATTTCTAAAAAAAAAAAAAAAAAAAAGAGTTTATATATATGTATATTTGAAGATAAAGCTATGATTTCTCTCCTTTTCCAGATTTGCTAACATTCCAGCCAACATTCCTGAACTCACCAGTGCTTATAGTTTAAAGGGTAATTTTTTGTTGTTNTAAAAAAAAAAAAAAAAAAAAGAGTTTATATATATGTATATTTGAAGATAAAGCTATGATTTCTCTCCTTTTCCAGATTTGCTAACATTCCAGCCAACATTCCTGAACTCACCAGTGCTTATAGTTTAAAGGGTAATTTTTTGTTGTTATTGAGATAGTCATTTTCAGAACCAAAATAGAATAAAATCGTGTATCTACATTGCATGTACTTACATGTGTAAGTAAAGAGTCCTCTTGAAAAGACTGTGTTTAAATGTTTTGCAAGAAGTAAGAATGATCATGAAGGAAAATTAGTAATCAGATGGTGTATTCATGAAGACCACTAAAGAATGCAGAAATCAACACAGAGAAAGGGAAAGGGTAGATACATATAATTGTTGAGGTAAGAAAAATTATTATATATTCTCTGTGATAGTGTAAAATGTATCTTGATCAAAACATGAGGCAGGGAAAATTTTCTCAGCCCTGGATGAGAAATCATCTGGGGAGATGTTTAAAGATGGCAATGCTTGGGTCCCACCCCACCCCCCAAAATAATAATGGTGCTGGGCTGGGACTTGGGAATCGAGACACTGGTATTTCCAGAAAGTTTCACATCAGTGATTCTGATGTGCCACCAAGGCTGAGAACTTTCAAAGTAGCACCATAAAAAGGAACACAAAAATGTGAGGGCTTAGAATGAAAGAATAGCAATTCATTCCTCAAATGGAAGGGTAATTAATGGGCGGACTTAATCTCAGGCAAAGGACTAAATTCCTCTCTTGATTTTACAGGACCTATTATTTTTTTTCACCAAACAGTTGGAACTAAAAGGTTTCGAGTGTCTGAACAGGCTCTGTAGAGCTACCAGGGGACAGTGAATTCTCTAATGCTTTGAGCGTCTACTCCAAAGCCACCTCGTCTTTCATTCACAGCAGCGTGATTCTCCACCCCACCCCCTACACAGCATTCAGGCATTTTTTTCCTTTTAATATCCTTAGCATAGATACAGGATTTTTATACAAGGGAGCAACCATTGCATGCCTCTTGTATTCAGTTTAGAAGGCCATTCACAGATACTTTTCACTTTATTTGGATACCCATTACCTTTAGCTTGTTGAATAAAAAGTTTTCACATTAATTCATGAAATATTTAATGAGTGTTTGCTATATGCTAGACACTGTTCTAGATGGGGAGGTATAGCAGTGAAGAAAACACACACACACAAAAAACACTATGTTGTATGATAAGATGCTGATCATTGCTAATTATTAGAGAAATGCAAATCAAAACTACAATGAGTTACCACCTCGCAGCAGTCAGAGTGACCATCATTAAGAAATCTACAGATAATAAATGCTGGAGAGGGTGTGGAGAAAAGGGAACCCTCTTATACTGTTGTTGGGAATGTAAATTGATGCAGCTGCTTTGGAAAACAGTATGGAGGCTCTTCAAGAAACTAAATATAGATTTGCCGTATGTTTCATCAATGCCACTTCTGGGTCTATACCCAGACAAAACTGTAATTCAAAAAGATTCATGCATCCCTCGGTTCAAAGCAGTACTATTTACAATGGCCAAGAAATAGAAACAATCTAAATGTCCACTGACAGAAGAATGGATAAAGAAGTGATGTGTATATATACAAATATACATGGAGTGTTAGTCATTAAAATCAATGAAAGAATGCTATTTGCTGCAACATGGATGGACATAGAGATGGTAAGACTTCACAAGTGAAGTAAGTCAGGCAAAGAAAGACAAATGCCACATGATATCACTTATATGTAGAATCTAAAGTGCAACACAAATGAACATATCTATGAACTAGAAACAGACTCACAAACATAAAGAATGAACTTATGGTTGCCAGAGCGAAAAGTAAGAGAGGGAAGGATTGGGAGTTTGGGATTAAAAGAAGCAAACTATTATATATAGGGTGAATAAACAACAAGGTCTTACTGTATAGCACAGAGAATTATATTCAATATCCTGTGATAAACTATAAAGGCAAAGAATATGAAAAAGTGTCTGTGTATATATACATATATATATGATATGTATATATATGTCTGTATATATATATATGTAACAGAAATTTATACAACATTGTAAATCAACTATACCTCAATAAAAATTTTAAAAGTACTATGTGGTAGCACTTACATTCTCTTAATTCTTTGATTGATGTCTAACACTTTAAATAGGTTTTTACATTTTTAGCTCCCTTGGGGAAAATCCCAGAGGCGTTGCTCCTGAATACCTTATGGTTTTTTGGTTTTTGGTCTTTTTAAATCAGAAAGCTCTTCGTTTTGTTCCTTGGTGAGGCTTGAGCAAAGGTCACTCTCGGGGCTCCTCCTATCTTTCCAGAGCCGATGAGTCTATAGGCAGGGAGGAGCCTTCTAGTTCTGCTTAGCCTGACTTTTGTAATTTCAAATTCACAAGCAGATCTTTCAGGAGACATACATTTCTAGAAAGGGTTTTCCTAGAAACAGCATCACTTTATATAAATTAAATAGCTAGCTAACAGACTTTAAAAAATATCTGGAACCATTTCAGTGAAATGTGTGCAGGGACTTTTGAAGAAGAGTCATGTTGTGTTTTAGCTACAGGAGGGGGAAAGCTTTGAAGTAGAAATGGGGGAAATTAGGCATGGAGACTCAGGGTTTTACAGTATTCCATGAGGACAGTCCTCCTACTGTTTCTCAGCTGGAAGGTTGGTTCTGCTCCACTCAGATCTGTAGAAACGGATAAATGTTCGCTTCTATGATGGAGAAGGCAAGCCAGCTGCAGGGGTAACCTCATTGTAAAGGCGGGTTGAACTGAATAACTTGACACTAGCAGCCAAGGAAGCAGGGATGAAGGCGTGACCAGAAAGGAGGAAACCAAGGGAGTCACTGGTCCTGCTGCCTTGGCGATCAGTGGTTGGGGAAGGGGGAAGATGTATTTTAGAAGTCTGAGTGAGCCCTGTATTAGAAAATGTCAATTCAGTGCAATGAGTATGGCAACTTTGTGGTATGAGGGGCAACTGAACTCAGAATAATATAGTGAGATGTAAATTGTGAATTTTGAAGAGATAAAAGAAAGCAAGAAAAAAAATCACAATAAAAATAGTGCCTCTGGATTGTAAACGCCTTGAACTCAGAGGTCTTGTTTNTGGTATGAGGGGCAACTGAACTCAGAATAATATAGTGAGATGTAAATTGTGAATTTTGAAGAGATAAAAGAAAGCAAGAAAAAAAATCACAATAAAAATAGTGCCTCTGGATTGTAAACGCCTTGAACTCAGAGGTCTTGTTTTATTTATCTTTGTGTTCCTGCACAGCACATGAAGCAAAGATGCTCAGTTAATATTGGCAGAATTAAAACCAAGGGGAAGAGCAACAGCTACAGCTATAGCAAGACCTGAAACAAGCTGAGCTCTTGAGATGGCATAGCATTTGTGCAGCTCTATATTTGAACACTGGGAAAGAATGAAGGCAGGAGGTAAAGGGGACGACAGAAGATGAGATGGTTGGATGGCATCACCGACTCGATGGACATGAGTCTGAGCAAGCTTCAGGAGTTGGTGATGGACAGGGAGGCCTGGTGTGCTGCAGTCCATGCGGTTGCAAGGAATCAGACATGACTGAGTGACTGAACTGACTGGTATTTGAACACTAAAATGAATAGCAAATTATAGCTGAGATGAAGAGGTAGGGGGGAGGGAGGGAAAGAGAAGACTAACATGTGGGTATCGAGGACAGAAATGAGTAAAAAAAAAAAATGAGTGACAAAAGGATGGTGTTAGATTTTACCATGTTAATAGAGAATTCAACTATATACACTCATTTGAAAAATGAGTAGTAGAAATTTCTGTCCCACATCAGACTCAAAGAGCAAAAGCCCTAACGTGACCCTGAGATGGGAAGCATGACCTTTCTTCAGATC
Source organism: Neotragus pygmaeus (assembly GCA_006410875.1). Lineage (NCBI taxonomy): Eukaryota > Metazoa > Chordata > Mammalia > Artiodactyla > Bovidae > Neotragus > Neotragus pygmaeus. Next base: position 28,861 of record SJYV01006711.1, read on the forward strand.
TAATTTTTTATTTCAGTAACTGCCTCTTAGTGTAAAAATTTTGCCAAGCTCTGGGTGACTGTACAGTTTAAAGACACATTTATCTTGATACATAGTTCCTACTTTATCTGATGCTAAAAGCTGTGTTGCCCTATTGATTTCCTGCCTGGATGACCGGTCCATTGATTTAAGTGGGGTGTTAAAGTCCCCCACTATTGTGTTGTTGTCAGTGTCTCTCTTTATATTTGTTCATGTTTGCTTTATATATTTAGATGCTCTTGTTTTAGGTACATATATTTGTTAATGAACTTTATATCTTCTTGTATTGATCCTTCATCATTCTATAATGCCTTTCTTCGTGTTTTGTTACAGATTTTGTTTTAAAGTCTACTTCATCTAATGTGAATATTGCTACTGAGCTTTATCATCTTTTCCATTTGCATGAAATATCTGTTTTCATCCTCTCATTTTGTCTGTGTGTGTCTTTAACTCTGAAGTGAATTTGTCATAAACAGCATATAGAAGTGTCTTGTTTTATCCAGTTAGCCACCCTATGATATTTAAAATGATTATAAATTGTTATGTAGTTATTACCATTTTGTTACTTATTATTTGGTTTGCTATTCTCTGTTCTTTTTTCTTTTAGTTTCTTCCCTTGTAATTTGGTGATTTTCTTTAGTAATATCTTTTTTACCTCTAGTTTGTGAATCTGTTTTAGGTTTTCGATTTGTGGTTTCCATGGGGTTTGTATATGTTGACCTATAATTATATCTACTTATTCTAAACTATAGTCATTAAATTCAAACACATTCTAGAAGATAGTCATTTAAGTTCTAATACATTTGAAAAAATTTGAATTTTTAATCCCCTTCCCTCATGTTTTGTGTTTTTATATCACATTTTACACTTTCATATTTATCCCTTAACTGTTTACTGTAATTATAGTTGGTTTTATAATTTTTATATTTTTAATCTTTGTACTTGCTTATTTAAGTGGTTGACCCACAACTTTTTTTTTTTTATATTTGCCTTTACTAGTGGGATTTTTCCTTTCTTATAAGTTATTACTTCTTGTTGTAACCTTTTTTTCCATTTAGAGAAGATCATTGTACATCTCAGGGTCAATGTAGTGTTGATCTCTTAATTCTTGCTTGTCTAAGAGAGTATCTCTCCTTGAATTCTGAATTATTATCTTGCTTGTAAAGTATGCTAAGTTTTAGGTTTTTCACTTTCAGCACTTTAGATACATCATGCCACTCCCTCTGGTCTGCAAAGTTTTTGCAGAAAATGAACTGATAGCCTTATGGAGGTTCCCTTATTTGTGGCTCTTTGTTTTTCTCTTGCTCCCTTTAGAATTCTCTCTGTATCTTTAACTTTTGCCATTTTAAGTATTATCTGTCTTGGTGTGGACCTCTTAAGGTTCATATTGTTTGAGATTCTCTGTGCTTTCTGTACTTGGATATCTGTTTCCTTCTTCACGTTCAGGAAGTTTCAGCCATAATTTTATCAAATACATTTTGAAATCCCTTCTCTCACTCTTCTCTTTCTGAGACCTCCACAATGCAATGTTAATATGTTTGCTGTTGTCTTAGTTCATTTCAGTCACTCAGTCACATCTGACTCTGCGACCCCATGCACTGCAGCACGCTAGGCTTCCCTGTCCATCNACAGACATCTGTCTCTTATACACATCTAGATGTGTATAAGAGACAGATCCTATACCCTTCTGTTCCGTTTACAGGTGTTAACTGTTTAGGGTTTGTGTTTTGCTAAAACCACAGCCTCAAATTCCTAAACCACACAGTCCCCAGTCCTCACCACACTCCACCAGGGTCCACATTCTCTGGATCCCAGGAGCATCCGTCCACCTTGGCTCCCAGTCAGCTCTCGAATGCATTCAGCCTTGCCCTCCCATCCCTGCTCAGCCCCTTTGTCTCTGAAACCACTTTCCTCAAGGCTGCGAGGAGGCCCTTCGGCAGAGGACAGCCAGCCTGCAGGAACTGCAGTGCTACTCAACAGTGCCTTCTGGAGCCCTACAGAACCAGAGTCGGACAGGAGCAGTGTTCAGCCTCAGTTGCTCAGTTCCATCTGACTATTTGAGACCCCAAGGAACTGTAGCCTGCCAGGCTCCTCGGTCCATGGGATTCTCCTGGCAAAAATACTGGACTGGCTTGCCATTTCCTATTCCAAGGGATCTTTCCAACCCAGGGATTGAATCAAATCTCCTGCATCTCCTGTATTGCAGGCAAATTCTTTACCGCTGAGCAATCAACTGCTCATGGCCCCACAGACAGCTCAGTAGAACCAAGATCCTACCCTTTTTTGCCCTGTGGCCAATGCCATTCTCTTCACAGAGACTACTGAGATCATCAGCATGAACTTCCTCAACATCTCACACCTCTCCATCCCACGCTTTTATTTATTTTTATCTGTATCCGGCCATGCCAGCTCTCCTCTCATTCCAGAGGAAGTGATCTCCCTTTTCTGGTTTCTGGCTAATTCCTTCACCTGTGCTGGCAAAGTCCACCCCTCCCACATAGGGCATAATCACCCCTTTTCTTTCTCTCCCTAGTTTGGCTACTTCCCCGCACACCCCAGTGTTCATTCTTAAAACCAACAAACAAAACTCTACCATCCCTATTTTTCTCTTTCCCCTCACAAAAAGAACAGAGGACTATTCCAGCCCATATCCACTTCTCACCTCCTGTCTACTCTTCCATAGACTGCAATCTGGACTCCACCCCCAACACTCTACTCAAGGGGCTCTGGCGAAACTGGAACACCACCCTCGCACTCCACCCCAAGCTGCTAAATCAAATTTTTTTTTTCCTTGCCATGAAAACCTTAGCTGACCTATTTGTGTCAGTTGGCAGTATTAACCACTGCCTTCCTCCTGAAATTCTCTTCTCTCTTGACTTCTAATTCTTGCTCCTCCCCTTCATCTCTCTGACATTTTGCCTTTTCTCATCCCCCTATTTTCTGTCTCCTGTTCTGCTGCTGTCCTCTTAAAATGCTCCTCTTCCTGTGACCCTAACCTTGGCCTTCTACTCATCACTCTGAGCATATTTTCCTTAGCAAATTCCACCTCCTTAATATCCATTCCGAAGCCCCACCTCCTCATAGAGGAACAGACCCACGTAGCCAACTGTCTTCAGGGCATCTCAAGTGTGAACCAAGGCTCACACTGAGCTCATCATCCCCCTCATTCCCAACCTACCCCCACCAAAACCAGTAACCTGGCCCTCCTGATTCCTCTTTCGAAGAGACTGGAATCACCATTTGCCCAATTCTACCCAAGTGGGATCCCTGGGAAGTATGATGGCAGTTCCTCATCATCCATTCAATCAGCCCCTGAGGCTTATACAATCAACCTACCTCACACCATTGTCATCTCTCCTCCCCTTCTCCATTCCCATCGCTTCTGCCTTAATTCAGCCTCTTTTCATCATTAAAATAAAAACTATGTTTACAGAAAATACTAGATACTGAGAACTTAACATACATAATATGCAAAATGGAAAATAAGGTACAGAGGTACTGTTACTGATATTTTTACAGATGAAAAAACCTGAGACCCCGAGAAAAGAACCAGCCAGCCAGGCTCACACAGTGGAGACACGGCAGAGGCAGGGTCCATCCGAACGCAAGTCTTCCTGGCTCCCGAGTCCACAGCCTCTGCTCCACCTTAGCAACCTCCTGTCGCCCTGGCTTTCTAACAGGCTTCCTTCTATCTTGTCTCACAGTCCAGGTCTAATCCAGTCTATATAGCAGACAAAAATCAGCTCTCCTCTTTTAAAAATCATTTTTATTGTGAAAATAACCCCTAATCAGAAAACATTCATAAAATAAGGATAGCTTAAATTATTATAAAGTCATCTTTCTAAAATGCAAATCTAATTTTACTCCTGACATTTTCCTAACCTTTTCAAAGTCTCCCCACTGCCCTTCGGGTAAAGTTAAACCTCAGTAAAGTGCAGAGGGTCTTCTGGGATGCCACCTCAGCCTGCACTTCTGGCTCATCTCCTGCCACATGCCCCACCCTAGGTTCCCGTTGTACAGAGCGTATCTCCACAATCTGGACTTTGAGCTGACCCGGCTCCCAACTGAGAATCCAGGGTCAGTTCTTCTCCACACCTTGCTTTACCTCTCCATTGGATACTTTCTTTGCTTTTGGGAAATCATGCCTTACTGCTCTTTTCAGATGATACTATGTCTAAAGAGAAAAGGACTCTTGGCAACACTGCATGGCCAAAGCAGCAGAGCTCATGAGAGAGTCCACTGTTCACATGGATCGCCAGTGAAGTCCTAACATACTTAGAACATGTCTACTCCATCCAGAAAAAAAGAAAGTGGAAATTTGAGGCAACTGCTGTTGGTCACTGATGGGGAGTTGGAGAAAGGACTCCACTTTGACTAAAGACTGCACCTCAGTAATTTTCACCCACAGCCCCTCACCATCCCAAAACTCAGATCAAAGAGGTTAGTAATGCTGATTATTGTTATTGCCACTATCTTATGCAACCCATCTAGCTATACAAGTAGAACTCGCAGACATATCCTTGACATTTCCCTTTCTGCCCTCCTCAGTCTATCACAATGTGCTATTTTGCTTCTTAAACTGTTTCAACAGAGAAGGCAATAGTACCCCACTCCAGTACTCTTGCCTAGAAAATCCCATGGACAGAGGAGCCTGGTAGGCTGCAGTCCATGGGGTCGCTGAGTCAGACACGACTGCGCGACTTCCCTTTCACTTTTCACTTTCATGCACTGGAGAAGGAAATGGCAACCCACTCCCTATTCTTGCCTGGAGAATCCCAGGGACAGAGGAGCCTAGTGGGCTGCTGTCTATGGGGTCANAGTGAGACTGAGTGAATTCCGAGAGATGGTAATGAACAGGCTGGCCTGGCGTGTTGCGATTCATGGTGTCGCAAAGAGTCGGACATGACTGAGTGACTGAACTGAACTGAACTGAACTGACATGGACCGATCACAGAAGATCCTGCACACAGCCTCTTGTATTACAGCAGGATTATGGATGCCAAGACCTTTTACTGTGAAGGGCATTCATCTTTTAGTTATTAGGTCATAGAAGGGGGCAGGTGTGAAAGAAGGGAGGTGAGCATATGGAGGATGCAGAGTAGCAGCTATTTCCCAGTGGATATCTGCATGTTTAATATTTTACAACTTCTTACCTTCTGGCAGTACAAGATGTTCCAGACATTATCTTATAGGCTCCGGTGCTAGAATCAGCCATTTATCCAAGAAGCTAGTGTTAAATATTAAATCACTAATGAATTAATGATTTGACCTGGATCCTGAAATACCTGGAATTAATGTTTCACACGCTTTGTCAAGGGTCTCTGTGTGCATGTCTGAGCATGGCTTCAACAGTCAGACAAGCAGTTGAGAACTCTGCCTTAGCCTTCACATCCTACTTTTTCAGAGCCTCAAGTTCAGCTAGAAGCAACAGTTAAGACTTCTAGTTTCCCCAGAATATGTCAGAGTTCTGAAAGGCCCATATGGACAGTTCATTGTGTTTCCTTTTTGATTAAAGTTTTCTCCAACTGTTATCTACCACCCCCAGACAGCAGCAATGTTACACTTGATCTCAGCCAAAAGGCCAAGAAGTGATAGTAGCAATGTTAAATAATTTCCACCCATTGTTTTCAACAGCTGCCCCAGGGCTGCTGCATTAGGAAAGTTCCAAGTCCAGCCTGATAAAGACAAGCTTTGAGAGAGGGTTCTTCCAGGGAATGATCAGATAGGTCAAATAAGAACCGTTCTCTGGAAATGAGGCTTTCAAAGGGCTCCAACTCAATCTTTCCCCCTCCAGAGCCTGTCAGGCTGCTGATTTTCAGTGTGATTTCAAAGTTTTGGTTTTCAAAGAAACCTCTGAGTTGTGGAGGGCTTGATGATAAAAGGGAAATTAAAACTACCTATATTTAAATTAAAAAAAAATAGTTTCCCAGATTCTGTCAATACTTTGATTGATTTGCAGAATTCTGAAAATGTTGATTCTGATAATATTGGCCAGTAGTCTCACAGCTTTTATGAAGGAGAAAATTTTTGAACTCGTCACTTATTCCAGTCATATTACTCCCAAAGAGTTTATTTAAAATGCTTTCACACTTGTTTGGCCATATAGTATTTTACATCTGAATATCAGCCGGACTCCTAAGCACAGTTGGCATGGTTCACTAATTGTGAATTATTAATTTAAGTATTAATTTTCTTCATACCTAGAAAAGAGATTAACACCTTTTTAAATTCTTATTGGAGTATAATTGCTTTACAATGTTGTTTTAGTTTCTGCCATACAATGAAGTGAATCGGCTATATGTATACATTTATGCTCTCCATTTTGGATGTCTGGCATCCCACCCATCTAGGGCATCACAGGGCACCAAGCTCAGCTCCCTGTGCTAGACAAAAAGTTCCTAGAGTAGTTACCTATTTTACACATGGTAGTGTATGTCAAACCTAATCTCCCGACTTGTCTCACCCGTCCCTTCCCACACTGTGTCCAAATGTTCATTCTCTACGTCTGCATCCCTTTTCTTGCCCTACAGATACGTTCATCTGTGCCATGTTTCTAGATTCCACATATGTTCATTAATGAGTAGTCAGTTCACTTCAGTCATTCAGCCATGTCCGACTTTTTGCAACACCGTGAACTGCAGCACACTAGGCTTCCCTGTCCATCACCTGTGCCCAGAGCTTGCTCAAATTCACGCCCATCCAACCATCTCATCCTCTGTTGTCCCTTCTCCTCCTGCCTTCAATCTTTCCCAGCATCAGGTCTTTCCCGATGAGTTGGCACTTCGCATCAGGTGGCCACCATATTGGAGGTTCAGCTTCAGCATCAGTCCTTTCAGTGAATATTCAGGACTGATTTCCTTTAGGATGGACTGGTTGGATCTCCTTGCAGTCCAAGGGACTCTCAAGAGTCTGCTCCAATAACACATTTCAAAAGCATCAATTCTTTAGTGCTCAGCTTTCTTTATGGTCCAACTCTCACATCCATACGTGACTATTGGAAAAACCATAGTGTTGACTACACAGACCTTTGTCATCAAAGTAATGTCTCTGATTTTTAATATGCTGTCTAATTTTGTCACAGCTTTTCTTCCGAGGAGGAAACGTCCTTTAATTTTGTGGCTGCATTCACCTACTGCAGTGATTTTGAAGCCCAAGAAAATAAGGTCTGACACTGTTTGCATTGTTTCCCCATCTATTTGCCATGAAGCGATGGGACTGGATGCCATGATCTTAGTTTTTTTGAATGTTGAGCTTTAAGCCAATTTATTCACTCTCCTCTTTCACTTTCATGAAGAGGCTCTTTAGTTCCTCTTTGTTTTCTGCCATACAAGTGGTGTCATCTATATATCTGAGATTATTGATATTTCTCCCAGCAATCTTGATTCCAGCTTATGCTTTATCCAGCCCAGCATTTCACATGATGTACTCTACATACAAGTTAAACAAGCAGGATGACAATATGCAGCCTTGACATACTTCTTTCCTTATTTGGAGCCAGTCTGTTGTTCCATGTCCAGTTCTAACTGTTACAGCTTCTTGACCTGCATGCAGATTTCTCAGGAGACAGGTAAGGTACTCTGGTATTCCCATCTCTTGAAGAATTTTCCCCAGTTTGTTGTGAACCACACAGTCCAAGGCATTGGCATAGTCAATAAAGCAGAAGTAGGTGTTTTTCTGGAACTCTCCTGCTTTTTGTAAAATCCAGTTGGCAATTTGATGTCTGGTTCCTCTGCCTCTTCTAAATACAGCTTGAACATCTAGAAATTCTTGGTTCACATACTATTGAAGCCTTGCTTGGAAAATTTTCAGCATTACTTTAGTATCTCTAATTTCCTTGAAGAGATCTCTAGTCTTTCCCATTCTGTTCTTTTCCTCTATTTCTTTGCATTGATCGCTGAAGAAGGCTTTCTTATCTCTCCTTGCTATTCTTTGGAACTCTGCATTCAGATGCTTATAGCTTTCATTTTCTCCTTTGCTTTTATCTTCTCTTCTTTTCTCAGCTATTTGTAAGGCTTCTTCAGACAACCATTTTGCCTTTCTGTATTTCTTTTTCTTGGGGATGGTTTTGATCACTGCCACCTATACAATTACAAACCTCTGTCCATAGTTCTTCATGCACTCTGTCTACCAGATCTAATCCCTCAAATCTATTTGTCACTTGCACTGTATAATCGTAAGCAATTGGATTTATGTCATACCTGAATGGTCTAGTGGTTTTCCCTAGACCTTTTCCCATTCCCTTACTTTCTTCAATTTTAGTCCAAATTTTACAATAAGGAGTTCATGATCTGAGCCACTGTCAGCTCCCAATCTGGTTTTTGCTGAGTGTGTAGAGCTTCTCCATCTTTGGCTACAAGCAATATAATTAATCTGATTTTGGTTTTGACCATTTGGTGATGTCCATGTGTAGAATCATCTCTTGTGGTGTTGCAAGAGTGTGTTTGCTATGACCAGTGTGTTCTTTTGGCAAAGCTCTGCTACCCTTTGCCCTGCTTTACTTTGTACTCCAAGGCCACATTTGCCTGTTACTCCAGGTATCTCTTGACTTCCTACTTTTACATTCCATTCCCCTATGATGAACGTGATAGTTGCTCAGTCATGCCTGACTCTTTGCAACCCCATAGACTGTAGCCTGCCAGGCTCCTCTGTTCATGGAATTCTCCAGGAAAGATTACTGGAGTGGGTTGCCATTTCCTTCTCCAGGCCTATGATGAAAAGGACATCTTTTTTCATGTTAGTTCTAGAAGGTCTTGTAGGTCATCATAGAACTGTTCAACTTCAGCTTCTTCGGCATTAGTGGTTGGAGCATAGACTTGGATTACTGTGATATTGAATGGTTTGCCTTGGAAATGAACAGAGATCATTCAGCCATTTTTGAGACTGCACCCAAGTACTGCAGTTCAGACTCTTGTTGACCATGAGGGTTACTCCATGAGTAATAATTTTCTTTTAACTCTGGTGTTGTCTAGAGATCTTCAGCTGATTTCTGTCTCTCAGTCACCTAGATGGAAGGTGTTAATTATTTCGCTAACGTCTCTGTTTGTGTATAAGATCCTTTTACTTTCTCTATGCTGAGATCACCCCTGACCCACCAGCCAGAACATCAAGCAGAGTTTCTGTTGCTGTCTCCCTAACACACCAAACAATGGCTTCACAGTATAGAGCCCTGTCCTAATCTTTTACTAAATCACTTGCTCATACCCGTTTTCAGCTACTCTCTCCCCATTAAAAGATGAGTCTTTACAGAGGCCACTCTGTGTAAATATTTTTCAAACTCCTTCAAACCAAAAGAATTGTATCAAAGATGGCTGTACATATTTTGACATTCTACCTATAGTGGCGTTTAAGCCAGAGAAAGAGAAACTTCAGAGAACAAGCAGGGAAGTTGTAACAACTACTTAAAGCAGTGCATCTCAAACCTGGTAATGTCTTAGAATATTCCAGAGAGTTTAACAAATATTCACACCTAGTCTCCTCCCCAGGGCAATTATATCAGAACCGCTGGGAATAGGGACCAGGCTTTTGGGCTTCCCTGGTGGCTCAGATTTTAAAGAATCTGCCTGCAGTGCGGGAGACACATGTTCAGCCCCTGAGTTAGGAAGATTCACTGGAGAAGGAAACAGCAACCCACTGCAGTATTCTTGCCTGGGGAATCCCATGAACAGAGAATATCGGCTGGCTAGAGTCCATGGGGTCGCAAAGAGTCAGAGACGACTGAGTGACTAGTGCTTTCACTTTATGTGTTTATTGAATCCCAGATGAATCTGAAATGCAGTCAGGTAAAAAAGCCAGTGGCAAACTCCAGCATTGGAAGATCTCCTGCCCTTGTAGACACCTGGAGTATGAGGAAGAAGGGATATGTTGCAGCTCTTGGCCATAGAAACCCCAAGATGCAGGCAGAACTAGAAAAACAAAAACAAACAGAAGAAAATGCACTCTGAATATCTCTGTATAATAACTAAATCCATTAGGCACTGTGTTAGAAGGCAGGGTCCTGGGTTCTGTTAACAACCAACAGCTAGCCAGTGCCTACCTCTGCTGACCTCCAGCCTGTATTAACCATCTTGATTAAGTTATTTAATTAGGCCTTAGAGAAATCAGTTATAATATCTAGACATGGGATTCTTCTAGTAGCCCATGGCAGGATTTTTAACTTTTGAATATTTTGCCCACTTCCTCAGAAGGTTTATTCCACTTTTTCTATAATTATGGTTTTCCTACTCTGGAGGGTTCAAATATAATTTCCTTTATAAAAAGGCTATGCTAGAAAATAATACATTTTTTAAAATGCTTTCTGTTAACAAAATAGAAATCTGGAAGTATTTTATTGGTGCTCTTTTTGGAAAAAGAAAACAGTTTTGGTTGTTTATAAAATTTGAAAGCCTGGAAAAATTGAAACCACTCATTTGGAAAATAATGTCTGTATTTGATGACTTTGCTTAAGGAACATTAATTCAAATTACTACAACACTAGTGTTTGTAAAATATTGTGTTTTGAAATGCGAAGTCAGATGCCTTTATTTTTCCTGCCGTGGCTTATGCTGTGCTGCTCTGTGCTCACTCAGTCTTGTCCGACTCTTTGCGACCCCATGGACTGCAGCCCACCAGGCTCCTGTCTTTGGGGATTCTACAGGAAAGAATACTGGAGTGGGTTGCTGTGTCCTCCTCCAGGGGATCTTCCCAACCCAGGGATCAAACCCAGGTCTCCTGCATTACAGGCAGATTCTTTACCAATGAACCACCAGAGAAGCAGATTAAAGGACAAGCTTCTTTAGGATTTCCTCTGAAATGTTTAAATTTTAATGAATTTTGTTTTAAATCAAAATTAGCACTAGAGCTTACTGAAAGAATAACAATCTAGCTGGCAGTGGGAGTTGTAAATTTAATTTGTTGGCAAAACTTTTTTGACTCTTAGGACCAAGCAAAATGAAAAAGAAAATTAACCATTTTCTTTGGAAAACTGGATTTTCAACTGGAAATCTTATATTGGTGAGTTGTTAACCTTTATCTTGTATAATTAACAGTCATTAGGAAATATTATAGTCATTTCAGAAATTGGAACATAATACTCCAGTCATGTCAATATAACCCCTGTGTGAGGAAATCAACAAAAGGTTTTAAGAACAGGTCCCTAGTTATATATGGAAGTGACTGAATCTGGTGTTTTTTTTTAATAAACTCTTTATCTATGTTGTTTTCTCTCTTGTTGTTAAGTTGCTTAGTCATGTCTGACTCTTTGTGACCCCTTGATTGCAGCACGCCAGTCCTTCACCATCTCCCGGAGCTTGCTGAAACTCATGTCCATCCAGTTAGTGATGCCATTGGCAGCTATTTTCTCTAAATGGGCCTGTTTTAGACTGAAAGGTGCAGGCTCCAAAGACCTTAGAACAACAAAAATATATTCTCTTACAATTCTGAAGGCTACATGTCCAATTCAAGATGTCAACAAGACCACACTTCATCTGAAGGCTGTAGGAAGAATCCTCTTGACTCTCACCTTCTTGGGACCCTGTCCATTCCTTGGCTTGTGGCAATGTAACTCCAGTCTTTGCCTACTTCCATCCTCATGTGGCCATTTTCTGTATGTGTATGTCATTTTCTGTCTCTTTTATGTTCACATTCATAGATTTAGGTATCATTCAAGAATCTGCCTGCAGTGCAGGGGACCTAGGTTTGATCCCTGGGTTGGGAAGATCCCCTGAAGAAGGAAATGGAAACCCACTCCAGTATTCTTGCTTGGAGAATTTCATGGTCAGAGGAGCCTGGTGGGCTACAATCTATGAGGTCACAAAGAGTCAGACATGACTGACTAACACTTCACTTCTTCACACTAATTCAATATGTTCTCTTTTCAATCTTTAGTTATATCTCCAGAGAGCCTATTTCTAAATAAAGTCACCTTCTGAGATTGCATGTAGACCTGAATTTGGTGGGGATCACTATTCAATCTACTACAGTCCTATGGCATGTTCTTTCAGTTGTTACGTTTAGCGAACTTGACCTACTTACCTCAGTTTTTCCCTTTCCTCCTCCTGAAGCATCTTTCTTCCTGAATTTCGCAGGACTAGAGCCTTATTATTCGGTTTAAATATCACCCTTTGTCCTTACCTGTGTAAATTATATAGTCCTTAGTTATCTAAATAATACAAGTCAATAAGAACTCCTCACAAGTCACTTGTTATTCAATCACTTTGTCCTATTGTATTTATTACAGTTTTGACTTTCCAAAGTTATCTTTTTTATTTTTGTAGTAATTGTTTCACTTGCTTGCTTTTAATTTTATACCATTCCATTCCGATAGAATAGATAATCCACAAGAACAAAAGTTATAACGTGTTTGACTATTGTATCTCTTGTACATATCTCAGTAATAGGACCATGGTAACATTCAATAAATATTTGTTGAAGGAATGAGTGACCAAGTAGGAGGAAAAATATGAACTGGGAGTTAGTGGCACTAGTCCTTTGCCACTAATTAGCTATGTGACCTTGGGTACCACAGCTAATCTGTCTCTGTTTATCAATTCCACCGTTTATTAGTGAGTAGTTTTCTGGTTGAAAGACTCTTGCTACAACTTCCAATTGGTTCTAGACCACATTTTTGTCAAAGAGACAAAATTTCCAAATAAAAACATCCATTATACTCTTGAAAAGACTCTGTACTATAGCCACATTAGTGGATTAATTAGAAAGTTCTAAGTTTCAGTACAATTTAGGGAAAACTATCTTTTTTCCTTAAAATTGGTTCTTTCTGATGACCATCAATTCTATTTTCTACTTTGTCAGTTGATTTTTGAGCAGTTGAGACAGTTTTAGTCTTACTTAATAACCTGGATCAGAGACTCCACTGTGATGAAAGTAGGGTGCCGATGTGCCCAAACACACTCTGCAAGAAAGATCTCTGCTGGGAGTACAGTGATGACAATATTACTAACACTGCCATGAGTTCAAAAGTAGATACATTTGAGTGATTCTCCTGCATTATTTACTTTTACAGCAACTCAGGTTTAATAAAATAGCTTATTTTCTCAACATACCCTTTAAAATTTTTGTTTTTCTTGAGAGTTCTATATAAGGATGCCTGACAAAGTACAGATTCTGAATATGCTTTCTGGAGAAGGATGGAAAAGAACATATATTCTGCTCTTGGTTAATCTCCTCCTGGAGTAAGACTCCAGTAATGATACTACTCCAAAGACAGAAGAGTATCCGCTTTCAATGGCTATTTCACTGTCAACCGCTGTGCTCATTATTTGACTAAAAGAACTAATTTTGTTGTAGCCTCTGAGAAGATGTAACATACAGCCACAAACACATAATAGCGGATCCTAATCCAAATACATTTTATATCTAGACCTCCTGCTACCCTCTTGGCTACCTCTGAGATTATGAATTTGGAAAGTTTTTCTTTGTGTAACATATTGAATTTTTATCTCAACAATCACAATTTATAAATATGATGCTTCAGATACTTGTTAGAAGAACATATACATATGAAAGTTACATGTAAAGAGCGTGACTTGCACTGAACCTAGTTATTTCCAAAAGGTATACTCTATAGCCTGGAAAATCCCATGGATGAAGGAGCCTGGTGGGCTGCAGTCCATGGGGTCACTAGGAGTGGGACATGACTGAGCAACTTCACTTCCACTTTACACTGTCATGCATTGGAGAAGGAAATGGCAACCTCCTCTAGTATACTTCCCTGGAGAATCCCAGGGACGGGGGAGCCTGGTGGGCTGCCGTCTATGGGGTCGCACAGAGTCAGATACCACTGAAGCAATTTAGCAGCAGCAGCAGCATACTGTATAGCAGCTAGCAAGTAAGCTTTAAAGTTTTTAAAGGAAACATTTATTTCCTATGTCATTTATTCAATGATAAAAATAATCTTCATGAAATGACAACTATGAGAAAGAAGAAGCATAAAATTCCATACATTGAGTAAGTTAGTTGAAATAAAACATGGTAGTAGCATAGAAGTGGGAAGAAATCAAAGGCGTCACAAGCTGATATATCTGTTTGCCCTGGTATCTTTACCTACCCCTTTCTTTTTTCTCCTTTTCCCCTATTTCCTTCTCCCCGCTTCTTTCCTCCACCTCTTTTCTCAGTAACCATTAATTTACTTTCTATCATTATAGTTTTGCCTGTTTTAGAATTTTATACAAATAGAATCATATGTTATGGGGTGTTTTGTGATTGGATTCCTTGGCTGCACACCGTGATTTTGATAATAGTTCATGTGGTGGTGTATGACAGTGTTTACTCCTTTTATTATAGGAAAATATGAAAAATCAGACTACATAAAATGTAAAAACACCATTCTTCTTGATGACAACAAACAGGCGTCCAAAAGAGTTAATTCATAAGTCCTATTTGCAAATAAATCATTGAGAGAGAAATGAGCTCATTTTTATGGCAAGGGAATAACCAGAAAATTAATTGGGCCCAAACAAATTCATCTTAACTTCTATTACTCCTCCAGCATAGTTTTCTGGCACTGAATTAATTTGAAAAAGTCTCTAGTGCTTCCAGTACGTGCATGTTTTATTTCTAAAGTGGTTAAATAGTTTCTAAGAAATTCTTCTCTTGAGCAGAATGAAAATGCTCTTCCTTGTAATTATAACATACGCTCATTTACCTTTTCCATTGTTTATCCTGCTCTTGTTAATTAGCAAAGACATTTGTGCTTACCTACACTGTATTTTCGCTTATAGTATAGCCTTTTTTGCTGCTAATGACTTAACCTACAGTGAAGGTATATGCCCAAACTTCATAGAGAATAAAATTGTTAGTCAAGCTGCATAAACACCGTTAAAACAGAAGCACAAAATAAAAAGTTCTTACAATGAGAAAAAATACACATGCTTCAAGTGTTTAATGCCCTCTTAGTCTCTTTTCTTAAGCTTAGATGCCAAAGCTGCTGTACTTCAAATCTTGTTCCATATTGTAGAGCATCAGGAGAAATAAATATTTAGTTTTGTTTCATATTACTACTATAAAATCTAGTTCCTGGCGTGTAGTAAAAAATATATGCTACTAAACAAATTTAAAATAAAATAATTTATTCAAATATACCAAAAGAAGGAAGGAAATGGAGAACAGAGAAAGAAAACAGAGGGACAAACATAAAACAAATAATAAAATGGTAGATATAATTCCAGACTTGTCAGTGTATTACACTAAACATTAGTGGAACCAAGGGACTTCCCAGGTGGCTCCATGCTAAACAATCTACCTGCCAATATAGGAGATGCAGGTTCAATCCCTGGGTCGGAAAGATTCCCTTAGGAGGAAATGGCAATCACTCCAGTATTCTTGCCTGAAAAATACCACGTACAGTCCGGGGCTTCACAGAGAGCTGGACATGACTGAGCACATTAGTAGACTAAACACTCAAAGGCAGATATAATCAGAATATTTAACACTGAAAAATCCCACAGAGTGAAAGTAAATTATTAGAAAACAATATAGTGCTGGTGTGACCCTGTGGACTGTGATCTGCCAGGCTGCTCTGCACATAGAATTTTCCAGTCAAGAATACTGGAGTGGGTTGCTATTTCCTCCTCCAGGAGATCATCCTGACCCAGGGAATAAACTCCGATCTCCTGCATTGCAGACAGTCTGCCAAAGTGCAGGTGGACTCTTTACTGACTGAGCCACCAGGGAAGCCCAGACAGCAATATGCTATACAAATGCTAACATAAGATGGCTAGAGTGGCTAAATTAATATCTTAAAAATTTGGTCTTAAGACAAAAATTATTACTGGAGATAAATAGGGACATTTCAGAATGACAAAAGTGTCAATTTATCAGGAAGACATAAAAGTCAGAAATGTGTATACACCAAATAAAGCAACTTCAAAATACATGAAAAAATGAAACAAAAATTGGCAAAATTAAATGGAGAAGTAGACAACTCTACAATTATAGTAATAGAGTTCAATGTCATTGGCCTGCAATGAATGAGACAGACAAAAATTTGTAAAGGCAGAGATGATTTTTACAATAATATTAACCACTTTAATCTAATTGATATTTATATAACTCTATAAAGGAAGGTAGAGGAACCAGAGATCAAATTGCCAACATCTGCTGGATCACCGAAACAGCAAGAAAGTTCCAGAAA
>SJYV01006716.1:0-21235 GCA_006410875.1 Neotragus pygmaeus
ACATGGTAGACAGACACTTTACCGTCTGAGCCACCAGGGAAGTCGACAATGATGTCAGAGGCTGCTGTAAAACAAGTATGAACTACTTAGTTGCTAAAGGACAATCATGTTTTTGTAGGAACTGGACATGGAATTCTAATCCATAGTGACCATACTTCCCAAGGGACAGTATGGGTGTAGATTTCAGATCAGACTTTCCCATATAGTAGGGAATAATCTGCTGATTATAATAAGCAAGGAAAATAATCCCCCTGAAGATGAAATAGAAAGTGTTTGTTTTTTGGTGACTACTGAAAGTGTCTGGTTCTGAGATAACTCCATTGACATTTACTAATGTATTTTTACTCATTAATATCATTGCACAAGAGTAAAATCCCATTCTTCCTGGGAACTGCATATGTTTTAATGAAAAAAGTGCATGACCCAGTGGGCATTTTGGCAGGGGAAGCCACATGGCTGTTGACCCAGAAACTTCATAGCGTCAACTCACTACAGTCTAGTGCCGGGCTTCTAAACCTGGGAAGATGATTCAGAAAATTATATATAAAATTTTTTATCTGCACTTTATTTTTCCTGGGGAAGAAAAAACCTTAGGGACCATTAGACCCCCCCCAAAGAAAATAAATGTTTAGAAAAACATGCATAATTTTAATCATAAGATCAGACCCTCAGCCCTTCATTCAGCACACACTTAAGTATCCCACCTGTAATTTATGCTCCACGCTATGCTAGGTCCTGAGGTATAGCACAGTGCCCAAGCCTGCGCCTCTCTATTTTCTGAGCTTATTGACAAGCAGGAGGTGGGGTGCTTCAAGTATTGATAAAATGGCTTCCAAGTTGGCTCAGCGCTAAAGAATCTGCCTGCCAACACAGGAGATGCGGGTTTGATTCCTGGGCTGGGAAGATCCCCTGGATGAGGAAATGGCAACCCACTCCAGTATTCTTGCCAGGAAAATTCCATGGGCAGAGGAGACTGAAAGGCTACAGTCCATAGGGTCACAAAGAGTTGGACATGCCTGAGCATCCATGCATGAGTGCTATGGTATAGAGCCAAACATGTTTTATTAGGAAGGTCCAGGGAAATTTTCCAGTTGAAGTAAGTAATGTTTGAACTAAGACCTAAAGGATGTGCAAGAGTTGATCTGGTTATAAACTGGAGACAAGGGACGTTAGAGGTGGGGAATGGGGAGGAGACAGCATTCGCAGAGACCCAGATACCAGAGCTGAAAGATTTTAAGTCTCTCCAAATTTTCTTTCCAGTAAGTTTTCACTTCTTTGAGAAGAAATACTAATAAAACTACAGGCTCTACCAGGGACAAAATGTTAGGGTTAGTGATGAAATAGTATATTTCTTCTTTTCTGATTGTGTATAATGTTATTTTTTAACAGTAAAATCTGAAGTGTTTTAATAGTGAATATGTTCATTAGTGTGTGTGTGTTTATTTCCTTGCTTTAATAAAATAAGTATATATTAAATCATCATATAACATGTGAATTTTAATAGCCCTCTTGAATAAGACTTAAATAAGAGTTTCTCCCAAATCATTACCCCTAATACTGAATACCAGTAACATGCAAGTTTGTGAGAAGACTTTCTGTTTTCTCATATTTATGTGTGAACCTTCCCTTGTATTTTTTATGCTGAACATGTATTTTCTACTAAGAAAATTATAAACCATGTGAAACTCAAAGATTCTTAAATGAAACTGCTTTAACTGAAGTTGATGAAAAATCAAGGCTTCAGTTATTTTCATAAGTAAACATATGTTAATGATATCCAAAGTATCACTTAGCTATATATAAATCATCTTTTCTGCATTTGTGTGTGTGTATATATGAAATTATATAAACTGGATTTAAGGCATTCAGCTATCCTAGTTTTCTATTATGATTAAACAAATAGTACTATATGTGTTAGGGCATAAAAGAGAGAGAGGTGCTCTTTTCCACCACAAAGACTTAATTTTGTCTTCCCTTTTCATTTCCACAACTACCAGGATCTAACTGTGTCACATTCAGATTCCCACACCTACTTTCAGCTTTTCTGCAAGCCATTTCTCTTCCTGTTATACTGATTCATCCTTTATAAAATTTCCAAGTAATTCTTCATGAAAATAAACTTTTCATTCTTGTACAAGAGTCTGTTTCAGACAGTCTTTATATTGAATGTAGAATATTCTTGAAAAAGTGATGGCGACAGTGGTGTAGGAAGAGATGCTGTCTTTTATTGAGCAGCTACTTTTTGCCAGGAACTGTTTCCTCTAAGTAATATTTATATGTATTACCTCATTTAATCCGTACAAAAACCTGTTGAGCCTAGGTACTGTCATCCCCATTTTACAGATTGACAGATGTAGTAAGTGGTGGAGCTAGGACTCATTCAGGCAGCCTGGATCCAACCTACATGCAACTCTTCTATACCAGAATTCAGTGAGTGTAAGTCCAGCAACAGACCCACACATAATAAGGGACGTCTTCTTCCCAGTTTCTGGTGACATATTTCCATCCGTTTTATACACAGTGGAACATGGCATTGGCCAGCTTATGTTCAGGGAACACCATGCCATTTGGGGCATACTTGGCAGTTGCCATCAGTTAAATTAGCATTTTATCCACTTGGTTTTTTTCTTTTTTCTCTTTCTATCCATTTTTATAAAGTATGTGAAAATATTTATGTGATTATACAGATGCTGTCAAACAATAAAAATACACTGCTGAGACTGACCTGGTGGACAGGTGCCTGTATGTGCTAAATTTTAAATGTTTCTCAAATGAATGTGCAAAGTGATGTGGAAAGCTGTTTGTGGTAGCAGTAATGTTCGTGATTATGGATTGTCAGAAACAATAACTATGTTGAATCCTTATTCTTTAGCCAACTATTCCCATGCCCTTCTTTTGAATAATTTTACTTGTCAAATGTTTTTTTCAAACTCCTTCTCAATACTTGCCTATTTCAACCAGGCTGTGATTCTGTGCTTCACCGAAAAAGTGATTATTCTTGTTGTTAATACTATTTCTGCTTTAAATTCTTCTCACTGACATTAAATTAGAAAGGACCCCTGACTCCCTTCATCCATGAACCTTCTTTAACAAGTCCAGTATCCTTCATCTCCTGAATTATTGGGTTCTGTCTCCATCACTTGATTGAATACATTTGAAATCATCTTCTGATGATTTATTTTAGTCTGTGTGTTTCATACTTTTATAAAATTATACAGAAAGTTCTTTAGGGCAAAACTTTTCTTTTGTACCATTAAGAAGGCCTCATATTACTGTATATACTATTTATGTTAGCTATCTCATACACTTTAGGTGAACTCAGTGCCCATATGGCACTAGTGGTTAAAAGTCCACCTGCCAGTGCAGGAGATCTAACAGACTCGGGTTCCATCCTTGGATGGGGAAGATCCCCTGGAGGAGGAAATGGCAGCCCACTCTAATATTTTCAGAGAATCCCATGGACAGAGGAGCCTGGCAGGCTACAATCCATGGGGTTGCCAAGAGTCAGACACGACTGAGCATCTGAGCACTCACACACAAATGCCCCATAATCCCCAGAAAATGGTCACGTTTAAAAGAAAAGATTATTGTAACACCTTACCTTCCATTACACACAACTTATAGTTTCTGGATATTAAAATTTTTCTTTTGAAATCACTTAGCTCATAATTCAGACTCATTATATTTTATTTTGGAAATAGAAGTTCAGTATAACAAGTAATTTTTTGTTGAACATATCTGTGAATAATGTTCAGTGCTGATGAAAATATAGGAAAATTCAGGTGCTAGTAGAATATTCATTGGCACAGCCTTTTTGAAAATCGCTTTATCAGTGTGAATCAGGTGCCTCAAAAATTAAGTTCCAATGGTTATACCAGACATGTATCCTAAGGAAATAATCAGAGATATGGGCAAAATATACAAGTATGTATAATCATCACAGTATTATGATTTATAGTAGCAAAACTTTAACTTAAATAACCTAACAGGAAAATATTCAATAAATTGTAGAGCATCAGTACCACAAACATTGATAATGTTGTTGTGGAAGAATATTTAGTGGTCTAGGGTATTGTTTAAAGTATAGTAAGTTTTAAAAGCTGTCTCCCAAGCCACACACACAGTGTGATCACAAATTGATTTAAATGTAGATACATGTACACCCAAGTGAAAGGAAATGTACCAAAAATGTAAAAAGTGGTCTTCTCTGGAGAGTTGGACAACAGAGGATTTTTATATTCTTCATACTTCATGTCTTCCAAATATTCTTGTTATTGTTCAGTCACTTAGTTGTGTCTGACTGTTTGTGACCCCATGGATTGCCGCACGTCAGGCTTCCCTGTCCTTCACTATCTTCCAGAGCTTATTCAAACTCATGTCTATTGAGTCAATGATGCTATCCAACCAGCTCATCCTGTTGCCCCCTAATATCCTATAAGAGGATATATTACTATAATCAGGATGCTGTGTTGTTTTTTCTTTAAAGAAAAAAGCTTTATGAAAACTACAGTTGTGCACTCATCCATCTGTCTACCTCAGAGTTAAGTATCTTACGTGACAGAGTTTCCCACATCCACCAACAGGAACCATAGCTCTAAAAGCAGGACTACTGCTTTGGATTCAATGTCCAGTATACTTTTTTAATATTTCTAGTTAGACATTTTGAGTTTTTCCAGGTAACAGGCCAAAATATTTGGTATACTTTGTTTTCAAAGCTGACTATATGCTGCATACAGTGCACATGTGGCCCACAGTGTCTAGACTTGGGTGCATTCAGT
Source organism: Neotragus pygmaeus (assembly GCA_006410875.1). NCBI lineage: Eukaryota > Metazoa > Chordata > Mammalia > Artiodactyla > Bovidae > Neotragus > Neotragus pygmaeus. The sequence continues at coordinate 4,779 of SJYV01006716.1, forward strand.
ACAGCATTTTAATTTACTCCTATCCTATGCTCAGAAAATACAACCTGAGTGGGTTAGTTCTGTTCAGTCGCTCAGTCATGTCCGACTCTTTGTGACCCCATGGACTGCAGCATGTCAGGCTTCCCTGTCCGTCACCAACTCCCAGAATTTAGTCAAACTCATGTCCATTGAGTCGATGTTGCCATCCAACCATCTTATCCTCTGTCACCCCCTCCTTCCACCTTCAATCTTTCCAAGGATCAGGGTCTTTTCCAATGAGCCAGTTCTTCGCATCAGTTGGCCAAAGTATTGGAGTTTCAACTTCAGCATCAATCCTTCTAAAGAATATTCAGAATTTCCTTTAGGAATGACTGGTTTGATATCCTTGCAGTCCAAGGGACTCTCAAGAGTCTTCTCCAATGCTACAATTCAAAAGCATCAGTTCTTCAGTGCTCAGCTTTCCTTGTAGTCCAGCTCTCACATCCATACATGACCACTGGAAAAACCATAGTTTGACTAGACAGACCTTTGTTGGCAAAGTAATGTCTCTGCTTTTTAATATGCTGTCTAGGTTGGTCATAGCTTTTCTTCCAAGGAGCAAGGAGCGTCTTTTAATTTCAGGGCTGCAGTGAGTAGGATTGTCTATTTTATAGAATCATGTTACTGTTCTTTCCTTTGGCATGCCTCCTTTTGTAATCTACTCTCAGTGAGATTAGTGGAGCATTTGTTGCTACCAGCCGGTTAGCCTCAAGTTTACATGGTCAGGTTCTCTGAGTTGTGATTATGTGTGTACAGGGCAGTCTTGATGAAATTCTCACAGTGAATAGATTATAGATTCTATTGCCATCTCAGAAGCCTGCCAGACAAAATTTTCTGGACAAGGTTCATTCCTTCCTGTGGCTCTGATCTAGAAATAGACTGGCTAGTCTCCCTTGTACGGTAAGTTTTACCCACTTGCTTCTGGGATTTTATAGAATCCTGAATTGGGGAGAAATATCAGCAGGATTCTCTTTGCACCCCAATCCACAAATGAAGCAATAGAACAGCTCCGTGCTGCTTCTGAGCTGATGGTGACCTGCTCTCCATAAAATTAGCTTTCCTCAGTTGTACTTTCAGTTTCTTCCCAGTTCCTTATTACTCCTGTCACTGGCATCTGCTTCAGGGCACGGTCATTAATCACGGTGCGTCTCTACTGTCTTTGCTCTATGTTGGTGAGCTTTTTCTGGACCTTTTTTGGATGGAGCTTTTACTTTAATGTATGCCTTTCTTTGTAGTTCACATCATTAATAACTCTTCTGTGGCTCCTCAGCTTCCAGTGCCAGAACATCCTGTGTCCTAAGGTAATCACAGACGTTATATATCATTTTCCAGAGGTAAATGCTATACCAGATTACGTAACTAGTACTCAGTGATGGAGCTCAGGAATTCAAGTTGTTGGATGCCCAGGCCTGGGCACCTGTGAGCCCTGATTGGGAAGAAAGCACGGCTGTCATTTGAGAGAACCACAGTATTCTCTGCTCTTCACTTGTTTAGTCGCTCAGTAGTATCTGACTCCTTGCAACCCCTTGGACTGTAGCCCGCCAGGCTCCTCTGTCCGTGGGATTTCCCAGACAAGAATACTAGAGTGGGTTGCCATTTCCTTCTCCAGGGGATCTTGCCAACCCAGGGATTGAACCCTCATCTTCTTCGTTGGCAGGCAGATTCTTTACAACTGAGCCACCAGGGAAACTTCTTCTTCACTTCTGGTTCTGTATTATTTGGGGTTTTTTGGTTGTGCCTCTTTTGGGGAAGATAGAGAGTATAATGGGGCACGATTTTCCACTGTGATTGTACCAGCCCCCACCAGTCACTTGGATTGCTATGAAGTGCTCTTGAGTACAGGGAAGTAAATATTAAATTATTTCTCTTGCAGTTTTTCCTATTTGAACTTTGTCAGAGAACAAATAGCAGAATTTGATGAGCTTAGAAATACATGTGTATAGGGACAGTGAAACAGACTTAGTGTGAAATAGCCTCTAAGAAAATATTTTTCCCCATAATTAAAATTAAATCAGTGTGTTAAAATTAATGGGGTTCTTCTAGAAAATACATTTAGTATTACTATGTAATATTTTAGTGAAAACAACTTTATTTTTCTAGTTAAAAAATAATATATTCACAATTAAAAGGTCACAGAATACAGAAAAGTAAAAATACAAAACAGAATTAATCTACAATTCTAGCACCTATCAATAACCACTAGTAAGATTTAATAACCAGATTCTCTTTTTTAATATATACACATGGAGTTCATTTACAAACTCACGCAATTTTATACACATAAGTTGTGTGTATACCTGTGTTGTGTGACCTGCCTTTTTTCTCTCCACATCAGTAGATGGAAATCTGTACCACCTCCTTTAATGCCTTAGCTGTTTGGATGTGCCATAAATTCTTTATTCGCTTATTACAAGCATTTAGGTTATTTCTAAATTAGGCTACCACAGACATTCTTGGTGTATCATTGTGTTTCTGACTTGAACAATTTTCATTTATAGAAGTGGAATTTCTGGGTCAAAGAGTAATGTATTTTATTTTTTTTACACATTTCCAAGCTGCCATAAACATTAAAAAAATTTTTAATGCCATGGTATCATGAATGTTCTCATTGGCTACCTCCTTGCAACTCATTTTTATCTGTGACTGCTGTAGTTGGTTGTGATTTCGCACACTGATTAAAATCTGAACTCTCCAAGGAAACAGTGTGGTTTCTTAGGACAGTTGATTCAGTAGCTGTAAACTGCGTAACATTTTATCTGTTTTTCTGTTTTGTTTAAGCTAGTGACAGTGTTCTATGCAGAAGGGGATGAGTTTTACTTCTGATTGTACACTGAGAAATTCCATGCTTCTCTAAGATTGCTAGCGTTTCCTTTCTGGGGTTAAAAATGCTGCTATCGCAGCTTCTTTTTTCTTTCTTCTAGAGATGTAAAACTTAGAATGTTTCTGAGATGTACTCTGTCTTATCTGAGAATGTCACTGTGTCCTGTTCTATGAGCAGCAGCTACCCAGTTGAGGTCCACAAAAACACTTCATTTCTGACACTTCTTGTTACCAAATGTGTGGGATTTTTTCCAGCAGCATCAATTCTTTAACAAGGACAGGGTGTCCCACAGTTTAACTCATTTCTAACTCTTTTCCCTTGGAGATAGCATCAGATCCCACAGGTCAAGGGCTCAAATCCTCAAGACTACTCCCTGACCCCCACCACACACAGACTTTGGCTGCAAGTGGCAGGTCCCCAGGTTACCCACCGTTTCTAGCTGACGGATCGGAGGTTCCCATGACCTTCTCTTTCTTGAATTCAGTTATTTGCTAAACAGCTCATACAACTCAGGGAAACCCTTACTTATGTTGCCAGTTTATGAAAGGATGTGTTGGAAGATACAAACGTACAGCCAGATGAAGAGACACATAGAGTGAGGTCTGGAAGGCCCAGAGCACAGAAGCTTCTGTCTCTTTGTAGTTGATGTACATCACCCTCCTGGTTCATGAGTGTGTTCACCAGCCTGAAAGTTTTCAAACCCCATACTATTGGGATTTTAAGGAGGCTTCCTCGTATAGATAACATGTCGTCACTCATTCGTGTCTGACTCTTTGTGACCCCAAGGACTGTAGCCTACCAGATTCCTCTGTCTGTGGGATTTTCCAGGCAAGAGTACTGGAGTGGGGTGCCATTTCCTTCTCCAGGGGTTCTTCCCGACCCCAGGGATCAAACCCAGGTCTCCTGCATTGCAAGCAGATGCTTTACCCTCTAAGCCACATATGACCCATTATTAACTCCATTTTCAACTCCTCTTGTCTCTCCATAGAAGTGGGAGTGGGGTACTGATAATTCCAAACTTTTAAATATGGGAACCAACTCCCATTTGAGAGAACCCCAGAGTAATCTCATTAGAACAAAAGATGTTCCTAGTGTTCTTATCACTTAGGAGTTTATAAGATTTCAGGAGCCTGTGTTAGGAACTAGAAGTTAAAACCAAATATATATTTATTATTATAAATCACAGTATCACAATAGCTTAATATTACTTTTTCCAGGATTGTTTTATTTCCTTGCTACTAGTTGTTTTTTTTAACTATACTTTGGGAATAAAATAGACCTTGGCCTAACTTACTGGTTTATTATAGCAGGACCTCTTAGCTTTTTTTTTTTTTTTATAAATTAGCTTGATAGTTCCTTTGCTAATATTTATTATTATGTTACCAACCCAATTACTGTTATTTATTTTTTTCAATCCAGTCTTCTCTATCTCCTTTAAATAAGTATGGCAAATACTTAGAGGACTCCAGTTTGTAGCCAAATCAAAATAAAGGGCATGCATTGGTTTCTTGTAAATGTAAAGTTGACATTTATTACCTATGACGCACTAAGTACAGGTACTCTTAAGTAACAATTATGTTCACAACAGTCCTTCAAAGAGTTATTTGTGATCAGTGATTGGGTTTCAGGAAGGATTTCCCCTCAAGAAACTGTAATAAACTTTCTAAAAGTAACACTCGAAATCAAAGACACTATGGAAGCACCCTAAATGTCTGTCAGCAGATGAATGGATAAAGAAGATGTTGTGTGTGTATGTATATATATGTCTCTGTGTATATACATACACACAGAGAATGGAATATTACTCACCCATAAAAAGGAACAATATTGGATCATTTGCAGAGACCTGGATGGACCTAAGAGTGTGTCACACAGAGTGAAGTATGTCAGAAAGAGGAAAAACATATATTGACTCATATATGTGGAATCCTTTTGTATAGCACAGGGAGCTCAGTGCTCTGTGGTGACCTGAACTGAGTGGGGTGGAGGGAGATCCAAGAGGGAGGGGATAGACGTATGCATATAGCTGACTCACTTCATTGTGTAGCAGAAACTAACACAACATTGTAAAGTGGTTAAACCCCCAATAAAATAAAAAAAAGAAAACACACCTAGCCTCAAGGAGACAGTGTAACTTGTCTCTAAACTGGACTGTAACTCAGTTGTCTATATGGCAGACCCTATAGTAATAATACTGAAGAGAGAGTAAATCAAGAAGAGAGATCTCACGAGCATGGGTACATAAACAGTGGAGAGGCACTTTGTGGCTATTCCGGTGCTTCTCAGAGCAGGGGAGCTTCAGCCCTCCCCCCGCCCCCTCCCCGCTGAGAGAGAAGAAAAGGAGTAGCTACGCAAGGCCCAACGTCAAACCCAGGGCCTCTTTCCCCAGACACACTGCATCATCATTGGGTCACCATGTACCATAAGAGCAGCTGTCTTACAGTATCACTAAATTAAATATCTAATTCAAGTAAATTAGTCTGCTTGTTTAGCCAGGAAATAAGCTATGCTTCCTTGAAAATTCAGAGCCTTTGTACAGTTGCAGCATGTCTCTTGTCTCTTGACTTAAAGTATGTCTTCATTCAAATGGGTCTTAAAAATAAGGTGATAGGGTCTGTCAGGAGCAGCATTTTGCCATTTAATCCAAGTATTTCGAGTGGAGTGGTGGTCCTGATGTTGCGTTGGTCTCATGGCACCAACCCTGTGACAATCCACACCCCTTTCCTTGTGAGTCACTGTTCTGAGTGAGAACTGAGTGGCTAGCGTAACTTTGGAAGCACCCGTTTACCACTTGACATTTAGAGTTCACGTCTGGCACAATTCTGATCTCCACAGCTCTGAACTATGCTTTATCTAGAGCAAAATTTACCCAGACTTTATCTTCTGTATCAACCAGTAAGGCTCTATATTACTCTTTTTGTAATCTGTGAATATGTATTATGACAAAAATTTAAGGTAATATAGCTTTTTAGATCAAGTGAAACATACTTGAGGCAACAAACTACTACTCCTCCAAAAAGGAAATGTTCTGAGAAAGAGACAGGAGTTGGCTCTGCTGCCTCCCATCTCTTTGATTCATATATTAGATGCTTTTGTTTTTGTTATTATTGTTGTTTCAACAAGTTGAGCATATTCCAGAGGGCACAATTTTTTAAAGAAATCTTTTCTAAATTCTTGTTTGGGGGTTATAAAAGAATATTGCGGTATGCATTCTTTATTACAGTACAATTCTGAGCATGCCAAGGTAAAGTGGGGAACAACTTTAAAAACAGAAAACATACCTGTTACCTTCCAAGGAGCAGGGCTGTCTCTCTTAAACTGATTCTATCACTCTGGCACTCATGATTTTAAATGTTGTTTTAGAAACAAAACAAAGTAAGTCTGGATCGAACAGAAAAGTGCTCTAGATGAGACATGCCAAGGAGAAGTCAGAGAGACCTCTTGTACCCATCACCCATTTTTACCTAGAAATTCACTTTCCTGAGCTCTTCTTTGCATAGATCTTGGAGGTTCTGTATATTCTGCTTAATAAGATAGACTTTTATTAGGTGACAAATGTAGTTTTTGGTTAAAGAAATGCAGACTAAAATAATAGTCACTGATTTTCACAAGGTCATATAGCAAGTCTATATAGAAAAATATGATTGTTAGAAAAATAGGTTCTTATAAATCTATAAGCCTACACAGTATAAATCTGTAGCACATTATATTTTCAGAGGATTATACTTGAAAATCATATATGCAAAGATATCTGTATATGATGTATTTTAACACAAATTCATTGTAAAATAATAGAATTATGCTTTTTCTGTATGAGACACTTTCTGAGTGTTCTACACATACAGATCCACAATCATAAAATCTAGTAAAAGCTCTGAAAGTGTTTCTCATAAGTTTGCCTGAACTTATTTGGTGCTGAAATACAACCTAAATTTACTTGTGGCTATTTATTGATTCTATTTAATTTGAATATCCATTCATTTCCTGCAGAAATACTAATCTGATTGCTTGTGACATGCTGCCCCAGGCCCTGCTAGTTCTGCATGTTTGTTGGCCTCGGTATTGCCATTTCAGCTTTCTAAAAAAATTAAATTCTGAAAGTTCATTTGGCCAGAAAATAATCAGATAAAATATTTTGGACTTATGTTTTCTCTTTCACTCATTGAAACAGTGCTGTAAGATAGATACTGTTCTTGTCTGTGTTTTATAGATGAGGAGACTCAGAAAAAAAGAGGTGAAGTCTCTGGACCAAGGTCGTAACAGGCAGTGAGGGGTGGAGCTGGCATGTGAGCCCGAGCAAAGTCATTAATGGAAAGACAATACAAATGTTTTAGAATAGAGATACTTGCTTGCTTTTTATATTAGCTATCTTTGGGTCTGACCTAACAATAATCTTAATATATGTAGTTTTTGTTCCATTTTCGTCACATGTCACCTTACTAGATCCCCATCTGCTTCCCTGTTTTCTGAATTTAAATTTAAACTTTTTATATATTTTTGTGTTTTTTGGTACGTTTTTATAGGATAACTGACCATATATTTGACACTGGAATGTACCCTTACACGCCACTTGAAAATCACTATGTCACATGAGAACCAAAGTTAACCAGTTTAATTACAGTGATAATTTAATAAACTTGTGAGAATAGGACAAATGATAAATTCTTTTTCTAGATGGTTATTTCAAGTTATTGCTTCAGATCCAATGCTGACTTCCAATATAAATTTTTTAAGAAAGAGGGCTTATCATGGGCAAAGTATTCTTTGCTCACTTTCTTATTTTTGTTATGCTTTATCCTCTGAGAACTTACTTTTATTTGCTAAATATTCATACATATAAAATTCACATGATTTTGTGAGTTTAAGTATGAATGTTGCAGTTGTGTGTAATGGTTTAGAGTTTCTGAAGGATGAAGCTAATCCATTTTTTTTTTAATTTCTGTAGGTTCTCAAATTTTATAGAACAGATAATGATCTTACAGCTTAAGACACTGTTAGAAGAAACTATAATAAAGTATCTTTTATGTTTGAAATCTTGACATTCTTGTCCTTTTGCCTCACATGGAATATTCTGTATACAAGAATATTGAATTTATAGTGGGGAAGGAAATCCAAAAAAGAGGATATGTATACATATAGCTGATTCACTTTGCTGTACAGTAGAAACCAACACAACATTGTAAAGCAACTATATGCTAGTCAAATTTAATTTAAAAAAAACATTGAATTTATAGTAAGAGGAAAGAGTACTATACACTAAATTGAGTAAACGTCTATCTTTACTGAATTAAAAGTGATTTATTTTGTCTTCAGAACAGCAATTTTCCTTTATTTTTGTTTTGAGGAAGGAGAACCATCGGGGTGGAGGGCTTGGGACAAGTATTTAGATTGTTCTTTAATTATTTTTACTGTCCAAGCCACCATTTATTTTAAGAAAAGTCACTAGTTTTCCATCATGATATTTGACCTGAGTCTAAAAAACACTCCACATGTGTTTCAGCTTCACGGAAGGTCAAAATAAATATTAAATGAGGTCAATGGTATTCACACTTAGAATGCAAATCTTGATTTTTGGTGGGAAAAAAAATTATCTGTTACTTTCTATGGGAAGTACATCTTTCTCTCCTCTGAGGAGAAGCTTCGAAATTGTTACTCTTAGCTTTGAGACATGTTTAACAGTCACAGTTGATATCTCTGCTTGGTTAATGTCACGTGGCTCTTTGAGTACGTTCCCAGCATTTTTCACTGCTAATCTCCTGGTTACGCCCAAAGAGCTCTAGGAATCCCCCTTTCAGTTACCCCTTTTGATACCTTGTTTTTGATAACACTTTTCTTTCTTGGCTTGCATGACATTTTATCTTTCTTTTCCTTTCTTTTTGCCGTTTGCAAAGACTCTTGGGAGGATTTGACAGATTTGGTGGAGCAAATGCGCGATGATACAGAAGGTGCGTGCCACACCAGCATCTTTCAGCTTTTTTTTTTCTTTCTTTCTTTTTCTTTCTTTTAATTTTCTAACCACCTTTTGATTGTTTTCCATAAGAGGAAGTGTCCGCTTTAGGTTTTATTTCCCATTGACAGTAGCTGGAGCAGTAAGCATGTTTATCAGATTGTCCATGCAGATGCTTCATACAGGAGTAGGGTTTTCAGAGTCTTGCATTTAAAATCTTTATGGTTCCAAGTAAAGTGGCATTAATATGTTTATGTTGTTCCTTTAGGATATATGTTAAATGACGTGTTCAAAGGGGACTTTATTTCAAGACTGTATCAATTTTTTCTATGTCTGTTTTTTCATTTGTTCCTAGGAAAATGTAAATGTTTTTATATCATTCATTTAAAAATGTATATATACATATGTGCATGTGTATATATATATATATATATGTCTATGAATTCCACAAACAATTTAGAAACAAACAGACCCCAGGAACTTCAAGTATTTTGTCTGGAATGTTGCTCTGATTTGTAGATTTCCATCATAGTAAGCACCTTGAGCTTAATCATCTTAGAGCATTCCTTTCTGGTGGAATTTNTGTGCATGTGTATATATATATATATATATGTCTATGAATTCCACAAACAATTTAGAAACAAACAGACCCCAGGAACTTCAAGTATTTTGTCTGGAATGTTGCTCTGATTTGTAGATTTCCATCATAGTAAGCACCTTGAGCTTAATCATCTTAGAGCATTCCTTTCTGGTGGAATTTCTTTGACACATACATTTTAATGCATGAAGGCTCCCAAACCAGTAATTATTTCTTCCATAATTGGTACCTTGCTTTAAGGAGCTCAAGGTGATTTACACTTTTTAGAAGAAAAATTGAAGTCTGGCTCCACTTCACTGTATCATTGTACTTTCTCCCACTTTGGCTGGGCAACTGAAAGCCCCCCAGCTTCAGTGTACACTCTCTTAGCGCACACCCACCCACCACTCTGCCCACACTGGCCTTTCCACTGACTGCATGAGCTGCACTCAGCCTCCTCTCTAGCCTTGTTCCCANTTTGTTTTTCTGATTGACTTAGTGTGATAATCTCTAGTTGAATCCAAATAGCAAATAGCATTATTTTGTGCTTTTTTTAATAGCTAAAAAGAACATTATTTCATTCTTTTTTATGGCTTAGTAATATTCCGTTGTATGTATGTACCACATCTTATTTATTCATTGCTCTGTTGTTGGACACTTAGGTTGCTTCCATTTCTTGGCTATTGTGAATAATGCTGCTATGAATATAAGGGTGCATGTAAGAAGATGTGAGTTGTATTACTTTGATGATCCCTACCAGTAAAGTGGAATATGGTAATGTTAGCCAAGAACCTATTTACAGGAAAGTCTTACTGCAATATAGCTTAAAAAAGAAAGTCAGAGTCAGGGAAGGAAAATGGCTTTACTTGTTAACTCTTTTGAGTCATTTCATCCTTGCCTTTTGTCTGCATCTTGTGTTTTGTTTCAGTTATACGAAATACTAGAATTTATGTGTCAGGCTTCTCTGATGGCTCAGATGGTAAAGAATCTGCCTGCAATGCAGGAGATGCTGGTTCAATCCTTGGGTCAAGAAGATCCCCTGGAGGGCGTGGTAACCCACTCCAGTATTCTTGCCTGGAAAATGGCATGGACAGAGGAGCCTGGCAGGCTACAGTCCACGCAGCCGCAAAGAGTTGGACCCAACTGAGTGACTAACACTTTGACTTTCACTATGGAGTATTACCCACACATAACACCCATAGCAGCTCAGGGTCGGGAGAGGAGCCTGCAGTTAGACCTGGAGAAAGCTACTGATGTATGTAGGCTCAGATCCTTTCAGGAGACCCTTCACTGCTGAGCTGTTTTAATTATATTTCTTATCAGTTATTATGGCTGTGTCAAAAGAGGTGGCTTTTTAATAGGCAAAATGTTAACACTAGCTTACATTTTCCTGAAAAACTGCTTTTTAAAATACCAAACTCTAGGAGGTCACAGATTTGAACTGTTTATTTTGGGGTTTGATTTTTCTTATGTTTTGTTTTGATTTTGGCAAGGTTGAGGGTTTTTCCAGTGAACTGATTTTGTACAGTGATGATTGGTTTTACAGTCAACTTGTCTATAATTTACATCTGGTAGAATATGAAATGTCATCTTAGGACAGAATTGTATCATGTTTACAACACAGGTCAATTATCTCACATATCATCTCATTATGTGCTATTAATTCAGGTTGAAAACTTTTGAAACTCACTAAAAGATTATGAAGACTAAATGAAATAATAAAAGCACATGGTTTACCCTCTTTAGTTTCTCACTAAACACTGAATTCCTATCTGTACTTATTACAAACCTTTTAAACCGATTCGGTGTATTTGCAGTTATACAGATTACTCTTCTCCCTGAGCACTGAAGTGGCTGGGATGTTATTTGAATTAGGGAAATAATATACTTGTGTGAAATAATACCTGATCAAGATGGCTTACTGGTCCCTTGATGTATTTCATGAGTTAAGACTTGATGTCCGTCATCTTGAAGAATGGAAGGAATATATCTAAGAGATTTGTTTTAGCATCTAGTACTGTATCACACATATGTTCAATGAAGGTTTATTTTTTAAGTTTTTTATTTAGTTAGTTTTGGCTGCGCTAGGTCTTTATTGCTGTGTTATTTTTCTAGCTGCTGTGAGCAGGGACTGCTCTTCTGCTTGCGGTGTTTGGGCTTCCCATTGCAGAGGCTGCTCTTGTGGAGCACAGTCTCCAGGGCACATGGAGTCAGTAGTTGTGTCACATGGGCTTAGTTGCTCTGGGGCATGTGGTATCTTCCTGGACCAGGAATTGAACACAGATCCCCTGCACTGGAGGAGAAGGCAATGGCAACCCACTCCAGTACTTTTACCTGGAAAATCCCATGGACGGAGGAGCCTGGTAGGCTGCAGTCCATGGGGTCGCGAAGAGTTGGACATGACTGAGCGACTTCACTTTCACTTTTCCTTTCATGCATTGGAGAAGGAAATGGCAACCCACTCCAGTACTCTCGCTTGGAAAATCCCAGGGATGGAGGAGCCTGGTGGGCTGCCATCTATTGGGTCGCACAGAGTCAGACACGACTAAAGCCACTTAGCAGCAGCAGCCTCTGCATTGGCAGGGAAATTCCTAACTACTGAACCACCAATGGCAGTCTCTGAAGGCTTATTTTAAATTAAATTAAATTGTTTAATTTATCTATGAGGACCATAATACTTTTGAAAGCTAACAATTTTTTATTCTTAGTACAGCCTAAGCGTTTCTAAATATTTAACACACATGAGCTTGTTTAATCTTCAGAGCCGTATCATCATCTTATGGATAAAAGAAGTAAGGCCTGCAGAGTTAAGAAATTTTCACAGTGGAATACTACTCAGCAATAAAGAGGAACAAACTATTGATAACCTGGATGGATCCTTCAAGAATTATGCTGAGTGAAAACAAAAAATAAAGCCAATTTAAAAAGTTACATATTGTTTGATTCCATTTATAGAACATTCTTGAAATGATAGCACTACAGAAATGGAAAATAGATTAGTAGTTGCCCTGGGTTATAACCTGGTAGGAGGCAGGAGGGAAATGCTTGTGGCTATAAAAAGTCAAAATGAGGGATCTTTGTGACACAGTTCAGTGTCACATCCTGGTCATCATAAGTTACTCTACTTTTGCAAAATCTTACCTTTGGGAAAATTAGTTTAAGTGTACACAGTATCTCTCTATTATGTCTTACAACTGCTCGTGAAGCTACAATTATCTCAAAATGGTAAGTGCAAAAAAAAAAAAAAAAAAAGAAAGNTCATAAGTTACTCTACTTTTGCAAAATCTTACCTTTGGGAAAATTAGTTTAAGTGTACACAGTATCTCTCTATTATGTCTTACAACTGCTCGTGAAGCTACAATTATCTCAAAATGGTAAGTGCAAGAAAAAAAAAAAAAAAAAAAAGGAAAGGAAAAAAGAAACTTGCTTTAGGGTTACACAGCTAAGGCAAAAGTTCAAATGCCAGCAAACTAGTTGCAGACCTGTGCTCACCCACCATACCAAAGTCCAAACTAGTTGACTCTCAAAAATACTTTTCATCAGAACTCCACACACACATCATTTATTTCTACAAAAGTTTCATGTAACAACACATAACCTTAATATATGGGACATACTATAATAATCGACTTTTTATACCCCAGTAAGCAGTTGTGGCAATGGCACCCCACTCCGGTACTCTTGCCTGGAAAATCCCGTGTATGGAGGAGCCTGATAGGCGGCAGTCCATGGGGTCGCTAAGAGTTGGACACTACTGAACGACTTCACTTTCGCTTTTCACTTTCATGCATTGGAGCAGGGCATGGCAACCCACTCCAGTATTCTTGCCTGGAGAATCCCAGGGATGAGAGAGCCTGGTGAGCTGCTGTCTATGGGGTCGCACAGAGTTGGACACGACTGAAACGACTTAGCAGTAGCAGCAGCAAGGAGTTGTGAACTTTAGTTTGATAGTCCAGTTTCCTGTACTGCCTTTCTGTTATGTATCCATTTTAGCTCTCGCTACCAAGATATAAGCAAAAGAGCTCTTCCAGCATTGCCAGTATGTTGCGTTCTGTTCCAGCCTATAATTGTTGGCACCCTTTAAAGGCTGGGCCAGTGATCTTGCATCCTTCTATTTTGCTTTAAATCATCTCCTCTGATGAAAACATCTTATTTCTAATCATTGCACCCATTATCCCTTTGCTAGTAATTATCCAGCCCCAAACCTTAGTTTGTATTTACAACTGTGTGATAAAAATTATTATAGACTGCTTTCACATCATTGGATCCTTTTCTTTTTTTTACCCTTTACTTCCAAAACAGTTATTCAGTGTTTTTCATTTCCATTTTTAGCACAATATTCCAGGCTCACAGGGTGAAAATGTTAGATTATTCTTCACTCCTGTTTCCTTAACAGGTACGATTCTTCATGTTAAGCCATTTTGATCCTCTTCCCAAAATTCTTCAAACTGACTGTGAATAATCCTTTAAGGAGCTTCCCAGGTGACGCTAATGATAAAGAACCCGCCTGCCAATGCAAGAGATGTAAACGATGCGAGTTTGATGCCTGGGTTGGGAAGATCCCCTGCAGAAGGGCATGGCAACCCACTCCAGTATTTTTGCTGGAAAATCCCATGAACAGAGGCTGGTCGGCTACAGTCCACAGGGTCGCAAAGAGTCAGACACAACAAGTGACTTAGCACACACACAGTCATCCTCAAACAGCGTTTTAATCACATGACTTCCCTGCTCAGAACCCACAGTGGGTTCCCATTGCCTGCTTCCTGGATATGCAGAAAGTGTAGTGTTACAGACCCGTCATTTAGCTCTACCCTTCCTGTTTTCTAGTTGTCCCCAGCAAGAGCTCCCCACTGTGTTCTTATCTCCCTCGCCTCATTTCACATACCCATTCCCACCACGTGGAATACTTTCTCCCATGTTGTCTGTGAGTTTATATTTAGGTTCTGCCTCAAATCCTGTACTGCAGTTATCATGCTTTTATCTTTATATTGCTTTTGGTATTGTCTCATTTGGAGCACAAGTGTACAGTATTCCAGGAAGTTAAACTAAGGGTAGAGATTATTCCTGTATTTTGTTAAGGTTGGGGTTTACTCTGCTTACAAACTAAAAAACCATCCTATTACTGTTTCTTGGATACTGGTAAAGGAATGAGAGACTTTATTATCCATGACACAGTGGGCAGCATCAGCGCATTAGTATCAGTTCCTCTTGCACAAGAGTTGCACCTGGGAGCATCAGGAAGATGCTGTTTGCATGGTGTTTCTATGTTGCTTCTATGTTGCAGCTGAGGAACCCTGAGTTTGGGGAACAGATGCTTTTATAGGAAGTGCAGAAAAGCCTCATCATCTCTCACGATGATCAGTTGCAGAAGCAAGCCAAGGAAATGGCCTGGGTAATAGAGCAATCAGGGCCTGGCAGTTTGATACAACCCATGAAGACTTAGAGTAGTGCAGGAAGTCCCAGAAGGATTGTCCTCTCTCCATATATTACAAGTCAGATAAAAAGGCATGAGTGATTTTCCCAGCATCGCTCAGGGGATGTGAGAAAGACAGCTCTAACTCTTCTAGATTAGAGATCTAACTGTTCTAAGTCACAATGTGCCCCCTAATATTTAAATTATTTCTGTGGAATAAATTGAGCAGAGCAAAGAACTCTTGAATTTGTACTTAGCACCTAAATTTCTTATGTTGCATCAAAACAAAGCGGATTGACAATTGTCCCAACTTCTAGATGTTCCCAGAAATAATCTGGGTATTCTTCAGTGGCGTGGAAGGAATTCTTCAGGTAAAGGTACTTGAAGAAGCCTGGGAAACTTGCCGAAACTAAACTTGATTATAGTATCCTATGGGAGCCCAGTGTAGAGGAGATCAGTGTGATTTCCTAGGGAACTCTTGGACAAGCTGGATTAGAAATGAACATCTTTTTAAAAATTAGAAATGGTTACCTAGAAGAGAGCAGTGTTTTCCTCTATTGCTCACAATGTTGTGACTCTGAATGTGGGTTTTTTCTTTTTCTCACACCCACCTGTTCTCTGACATCACCTCAGTTCAGACTCTATGATCCCTGGGGTTAACACAGGCTCCACAAGATGCCCCCTCACTTTCAATATGGGTCACAAGTCTAAGTTGTCACCAGCATTCACTCCCTATTCACCCTTCCTCCAAGTTCCTGACAACTATACTGACCTACCTTCTGTTTCTGTAGATTTGCCTCTTCCAGACCTTGCATATAATGTTTGTGAAGAATAGGCATTAATTCTTTAAATGTCTGGTAAATTTCAATAGTGAATCTGGTTTGGCCTCTTCCTTATGGGATGTGCATTTTATTATGAATTTAATATCTTTACTTACTATAGTTCTATTCTTAAGTCAGTATTGTCCTTGGTAGATTTGGTCACACTGAACAAAAATCTAAGTCAGTTTCTCTTTCCAATGATGCCCAATAGTTTCTTCTTCAGCATTTTACTTTTAATGAGTCAGTTATCCTTTGTTGTTACCCATGCTCTGATCTATCAGCTCTAAGTTAGAGGTTTTCATGGCCCCCTCCTCAAGTTTTATAATTTGCTAGACCAGTTCACACAACTCAGGAAGAGTTTACTTGCTAGAATTACAGGTGGCTTCTAACATAACACAATTCAAGAACAGCCAGGTGAAAGAGATGCATAGGAGCACAAAACTTCCATACCTTCTCTGGGCACATCACCCTCCCATCACCTAAGTATGTTCAGAAGCTCTCTGAACCCTTCCATTATGGTTTCTATGGAGCCTCATTATGTAGGCCTCAAATGATTATGATTTAATCATTGATTAAAACCTGGTTCCTTATAGCTCAGATGGTAAAGAATCTGCCTGCAATGCAGGAGACCCAGGTTCAGTCCCTGGGTAGGGAAGATCCTCTGGAGGAGGGAATGACGACCCACTCTACCCATTCTTGCCTGGAGAATCCCATGGACAGAGAAGCCTGGTGGGCCACAGTCTGTGGGGTCACAAAGTCAGACACAACTGAGACACAGCAGAGCGACTAATACTACTGCTACTCTTATGACTGCACTCTCCAGTCTCCCGCCCCTCTCCCCTCCCTGGATTTGTAGGTGG
>SJYV01006722.1:4680-16137 GCA_006410875.1 Neotragus pygmaeus
TCCATATCACCACTTTCTGTACCATCAGTTTATTTTATTCCATCCAGAAACAGCCACCTATAAGTCAGACCTACAACCTTTTCCCCTTAAAAAAAAAATTCCTTTCCTCATACCTCCTTTACTAAAATCATACATGCTACTTTCCTTAAGCATC
The DNA here is from genome assembly GCA_006410875.1 of Neotragus pygmaeus. NCBI lineage: Eukaryota > Metazoa > Chordata > Mammalia > Artiodactyla > Bovidae > Neotragus > Neotragus pygmaeus. The sequence continues at coordinate 4,835 of SJYV01006722.1, forward strand.
CATGAAACATAAATCCAAATAATTCCTTGAAAAATGTGCTTTCTTATATAAAATGTCTCAGTGTGGCACCAAACATTTTTAATAGTTCTAAACCTTTTGTTTCTCTGTAAAAGGAAGTCAGTGTTTGACAATTAATGTTTCAGTATGTTTGTGAATGACTTAGCTATTCAATAAAGCTCCATCACTTAATTTAGCACAACTCTAGAATTTCAAGTTATCAGAATCTAGAGAGAATATTTTAGATAGACATTCCTGAAGCATAATTATTCTTAATACAGTTTATCTAAAAGTTCTTATCCTTTTTACATTTTCTTTCCTTAAACATTTTCTTCACATCAAGTCACTTTCCTTGCTAACAGATTTCTAAAAGATACAACAAGATTTTATTTAGCTTATATTAAACATAGACACAATGGAAGTATTGTACTTAATGTTGATGACTCTAAACACATGTCTATATTAATTATATCAACAAACTTAAACATTAATACCAGGTATTAATTTAATTTTGAATACTTTACAGTTCACATGAACTTAATTCTAGCCAGTTACCTTCTGTATTTTTTTTTTTTTAAGAATTTGTATAAGTATGGCTTCCCTGGTGGCACAGATGGTAAAGAATCTGCCTGAAATATCAGAGATTCAGGTTCAATCCCTGGGTCAGGAAGACTCCTTGGAGAAGGAAATGGCAACCCATTCCAGTATTCTTACCTGAAGAATTCCGTGGACACAGGAGCCTGGTAGGCTAGAGTCCATGGGGGTCACAAAAAGTTGGACACGACTGAGCAACTAACACTTTCACTTTCACAAAAGTGTTTAATTTCCTTTAATCCAATTAAGTAGAGCTTACTTACAAGTTAAATTTTATTATAACCATCCAAAGTAAGAACAAATATAGTGCATGCATAAACGTACTATCGGAGAGAGTGGAAGATCTCATAGCTTCATTTTCTACACTTAGTCATGAATCAGATATCACAATATGAAACTTACTAGTTGTAAAAACAGTTGGAATAAGTTAAATTTTAAAAAGAGTTTTTTCCTCCCCTCCTTTTTTTAGTCTTAGGAATTAGAGATGATCTAGATGAGTGATCCTGAGAGCTCTGGTCTCAAGGCACAGGTAGAGAAAATCAGGTTCTTCCCATAGTATTTATTCCCTCAGGATCAGAATTCTGACGAGTTGTATTGTTTCCCTCAAGCTACCTTTCTCTGCTTGTTGGGGATTAAACAGAAATTGGTTAACCTTTGACTGGTGCTATATACTTAATTGGCACAATTGAAGGTTCATAATTTTCAAAGATATCTCCTTCACACGCTAGCAAGGTAATGCTCAAAGTCCTTCAAGCTAGGCTTCAACAGTATATGAACTGAGAACTTCCAGATGTATAAGCTGAATTTACGAAAGGCAGTGGAAGCAGAGATCAAATTGCCAACATCAATTGGATCATAGAAAAAGCAAGAGAATTACAGAAAAAACCTACTTCATTGACTATGCTAAAGTCTTTGACTGCATGGATCACAACAAACTGTAGAAAACTCTAAAAGAGATGGGACTATGACCTTACTTGCCTTCTGAGAAACCTGTATGCAGGTTAAGAAGCAACAGTTAGAACCAGACGTGGAGCAACAGACTGGCTCCATTGGGAAAGGAGTGCTTCAAGGCTGTATATTGTCACCCAGCTTATTTAACATATATGCAGAGTACATCATGCAAAATGCTGGGTTGGATGAATCTCAAGCTGGAATCAAGATTGCTGGGAGAAAAATCAACAACTTCAGATATGCAGATGATACTACTCTAGCGACAGAAGGCAAAGAGAAACTAAAGAGCCTCTTGATGAAAGTGAAAGAAGAGAGTGAAAAACCTGGCTTAAAACTCAGCATTTAAAAAATTAAGATCATGGCATCTGGTCCCATCACTTAATGACGAATAGATGAGAGAAAAATGGAAACAGTGACAGACTATTTTCTTGGGCTCCAAAATCACTGGAGACAGTGACTGCAGCCATGAAGTTAAAAAATTCTTGATCCTTGGACGAAAAGCTATGAAAAACCTAGACAGTGTATTAGAAAGCAAAGACATTAATTTGCCAACAAAGGTCCGTATAGTCAAAGCTATGGTTTTTCCATTAGTCATGTATGGATGTGAGAGTTGGACCATAAAGAAGGCTGAGAGCCAAAGAATTGATTCTTTCAAGCTATGGTGCTGGAGAAGATTCTTGAGAGCCCCTTGGACAGCAAGGAGATCAATAGGAAGGAGTCAGTCCTATAGGAACTCAACCCTGAAATATTCCTTGGAATGACTGATGCTGAAGCTGAAACTCCAGTACTTAGCTACCTGATGTGAAGAACTAACTCATTGGAAAAGACCCTATGCTGGGAAAGATTGAAGGCGGAAAAGAAGGGGATGAATTGAAGATGATTGATGATATCACTGATTCAATGGACAGAGTTTGAGCAAACTCTGGGAGGTAGTGAAGGACAGGGAAGCCTGGCATGCTGCAGTCTGTGGGGTTGCAAACAGTCAGACACGACAGCGACTGAACAACAGTGGTTTTGAAAAGTCGGTCAGCCAGTGTAGCAAGTGCATTTGTGTGTAACTTGGACCAACCCAGCTTTTGGCTTTTGACTTGAGTAGCCAAATCCTCATCTAAACATTCTAAAAAGGTGGAGTTAAGCAAAGGATTATTTTAGAGGTTAGGAATAATTGAGATGTCAAGTCAGAACGTTGCTTGAAAGTTTCTTTCAAACTTTTCATAATAGCCCATAAATGATTCATTCTATCTTTGCTTTCAACTGTTGAATCTCTGTCCAGTCTATGATTTTTGGAAAATGCTCTGGGATAAGTTCAAACAATTTCTGAGCTATGCCTTGCATTCATTGTGAGCCTATGGTTCAGAATGCAAGAAGTGATGTTTTCATTCTGCTTTATTCATTCCCTTGCTTTGCTTTCAGAAACCAACAGCTGTATTAATTAATATAGGTTTGAAAACCTGGGATTGTAGGTTCAGATGGTTAACTCAGATTCCTTAGCAAAACCAAATGGGGGAAAAAATAACCAACAATGGATCATGACTTAGATTTGGAAATTCCTTAGCTAAGAATCTAAGTTCTGTTTGGGTCCAGGATGTGTACATAAGTACGAAGGATGGGTCACCTCTCCCTGTAATACATTTCTCCTTAAAGGAGCTATAATCACTTCTGATTTTTTTTTCCCCTTTATTGGGGAAGAGGGAGAAGTAGGAGGCAGAGGAGTTGGAAGAGAAAGAGGTAGCATCTGTGCCAGGCAATTCAGATAGAAGAGGATACATGGGAGAAGCAGAGGGAGAGAGAGTCAGAGAACTATAGCAGATTTTTTTTAGTTCTGATACAGTTTCAAACAATTAATTGTTGGTTTCCTGCAAAGAAGTAACGCTATCATTTCCTCTTGTAGAAGCTTCTAGATCTCTTTTAGAGGCTTCTAGATACCACTCAAAGTAATCATTCCATTCAGTCTGTTTGATCTTCAGTTCAGTTCAGTTCAGTCACTCAGTCGTGTCCGACTCTTTGCGACCCCATGAATTGCAGCACTCCAGGCCTCCCTGTTCATTACCATCTCTCGGAGTTTACTCAGTCTCATATCCATCGAGTCCGTGATGCCATCCAGCCATCTCATCCTCGGCCATCCCCTTCTCCTCCTGCCCCCAATCACTCCCAGCATCAAAGTCTTTTCCAATGAGTCAACTCTTCTCATGAGGTGGCTGTTTGATCTTAGAGTTGGCCTTTTTCTAACTGTGTGTACAAAATATAAATTCTGGAATATCAGAAAAACTCCAGTGTGGTCATTTTAGGTTGAGATCTCCTTTAATTTCCCCAATTAAGTAGATATCTGCAAGTGTGAGTTTTTGTTTGTGCATAAACCTGGCTGGTATGTTAGTCAGAGACTGGCTTTCTAATGCCGCTTGTTTCCGCGTTAGAGAGGCTCTATTTCCCATCTTAAATACGTCGGGTAAAATTTACTAGTGAAGTCACGTAATGGGCCAGTGTGCTGTTTGTGAGCTTAACTCTTTTGATGTCAGCCTAGAGTTGTCTTAGCCCTCTTACATGTTTCAGTTTCTCCCATTGGTGGTCTAAGACCACGGCAGGTGCTCAGATCACTGAATGGCCAATTTTTATTCATGACCCCTGGATGAACAAGTGTTTTAATTAATCAGTGGGTTTCCCTATGGGACCACTCTGTGGTGTGAAAACTCTGCACCCACCACTCCTGTAAATTTCTCAGTAGCCTGAGAAAGCCATAGCTGATCGGGAGGAGACTTGTCCCTTTTCTTCAGAGCAAAGCTCTTATGTAGTATCTTCACTTTTATCCTGCCAATTCTATTAAAGCAACTGAATTGAGGAATTGTATCAGATCAGCCTCTTACCTAACCACTCAACACAGACCGCTGTCACCTATAATTGCAAACCCTGGTATCTTTTAACCACCCCTCCCAGTATCTTTCACCTGAGTGGCTATTTCCCTGGTATCTTTCAACCAGGCCACCTGAGTATCTTTCACCTGAAGGGATGGCAGGGGGCAGGTACATGCTATACACAGCCAAATAAAGCTCAGGAGATCCAATATGGGAGATCCAAGAACCAGGAGAGACTTAGCTAAATTTACCTGGACTCTCCAAGGGGGCAGATAGGAGAAAGGGCCCTTTCCTAGAAGCAAGGCTCTGGTTTTTTGTAGAGTTCGGGTGAAATAGAGAAATCCACTCTGAGTCCCTTCGGGGTCACCATAACTGCTGACCAAAAAAGTGCACAGCATGAAAGTTGTGAGTTAAGTTTTATTGGGGGCAAAATGAAGACTATAACCCAGAAGACAGCATTTGAGATAGCTCTGAAGAACTGCTCCAAATAGGTAGAGGAGGAGTCAGTATGTATATAATTTTTGTGAAGAGGGAGTGCATGCAATCAAGTGCATATTTTGCAGAAGATTTCTGCTAATCAGAAGGAGCTGAAGTCACCATGAAGGAATTTAGTGCTTTTCTAGATATAAGAAGATGAAAGAATTGGGCTCCTAAAGTCAGCTCCTGAAAATATCTATCTGAAGACCTAGTCTGCCAGTTTTTCCAGAGCAGAGAGTGCCTCTTTTCTGCTCTCCAAACTGAACTCTCTTCAAGGGGTGTTGAAGGTTAGCAGCTGCAGCAGCACGTGATTTAATCCTTGTAGAGGTCAATGGCAAGTGCCAATTTGTAGTTGACAGTAGCATATTTTGGGGTGGTATATTCTGCTGCTACTGCTAAGTCACTCAGTCGTGTCTGACTCTGTGCAACCTCATAGATGGCAGCCTACCAGGCTCCTGTCCCTAGGATTCTCCAGGCAAAAATACTGGAGTGGGTTGCCATTTCTTTCTCCAGTGCATGAAAGTGAAAAGTGAATGTGAAGTTGCTGTCGTGTCCAACTCTTAGCGACCTCATGGACTGTGGCCAACCAGGCTCCTCCGTCCATGGGATTTCCCAGGCAAGAGTACTAGAGTGGGGTGCCATTGCCTTCTCCATGGTATATTCTAATCCTCTTCAATAGGAAGGTAAATAGTTAAGTGATGAGTTTTGAGTGTATATTACCTTATTTTATTTGATTGTAAGCTTGCTACTGCTGCTAAGTCACTTCAGTCGTGTCTGACTCTGTGTGACTCCATAGACGGCAGCCAACCAGGCTCACCCGTCCCTGGGATTCTCCAGGCAAGAACACTGGAGTGGGTGATTGTAAGTTTAAGTAATTTAATTTTAAGATAATGACTGTTNCGGTATATTCTAATCCTCTTCAATAGGAAGGTAAATAGTTAAGTGATGAGTTTTCAGTGTATATTACCTTATTTTATTTGATTGTAAGCTTGCTACTGCTGCTAAGTCACTTCAGTCGTGTCTGACTCTGTGTGACTCCATAGACGGCAGCCAACCAGGCTCACCCGTCCCTGGGATTCTCCAGGCAAGAACACTGGAGTGGGTGATTGTAAGTTTAAGTAATTTAATTTTAAGATAATGACTGTTTGTCAAAACTAGCTCACAAAATTCTCAAAAATTTAAACTTTGACTCCACTGAAACAAGTCAGCTCTAGTACATTACCAAACCATGCCAACCAGTTTCCCATATAATGATAGTGTGGCTCCTGCCTACTTCTTTCACCTCCCACTATTCTGCCTGTTCTTTGAACTCCAACGGCACTATTTTCTTCTTTTCTACCACTTGAACACACCAAGCTCCTTATCTCAAGATATTTTTATCTTTTGTTCCCTGTGTCTAGAACCCTCTTCTACCATTTTCCCATGGTTTCCTCTTTGCATAATGAAAAGTAGGGTTTCCTAATTAGAGAGGCCATCCTTGGCTGTTTGTATTAAAATATCCCCTGGTCATTCTTTATCTGTACTCTGTTTTATCATTGTTGCACATACACTTCTTTTGGTTTTTACCTCCCTATTTAAAATAGTATGTTATTCTACTTTTTACATATTACTTTAATGTATATTTATTAAAATAAGTCAATTTATTTTCTTTTTCCATTTTAAAATTAATTTTTATTAGGATATGGTTGATTTACAATGTTATCTTAGTTTCTGCTGTACAGCAAAGTGAGTCAGTTATACATATATCCACTCTTTTAGATTCTTTTTCCATATAGGTCACAGAGTACTAAGCCGAGTTCCCCGTGCTACATTTTAATAGTAGATTCTTATTAGTTATGTACTTTATATATAGTAATGTGTATATGTCAGTCTTGATTTCTTTTAGATGTAGCTGTTTTCTGGTAGCCTCTTACAATATAAATTGAGAAATTAGCTCTCTTACACCAACCATATGTACATACACACACTGGTCTTCAATGCTCATCTTCCTAATTAAAGAAATAATCATGTCATAATGCTAAGTAGATTTCAAGATTTTAATTGCATTCAATATAAGGAGGAGTTATTACAAAGTACACTTAACTTTGAACAATGTGGGATTAGGGGTGCTGACTCCTCATACACTTGAACATCCAAATATAACTTTTAACTCGCAAAACTTAACACAGCAGCCTTCCTAGAACATAAACAGATGATTAACACATATTTTGTATATTATATGTGTTATATACTATATTCTTATAATAAAGTAAGCTAAAGAAAAGAATGTTGTTAAAATCACAAGGAAGAGAAAATACATTTACAGTACTGTGCTTTATTTTTTGCCTTGGAAATGAACAGAGATCATTCTGTCATTTTTGAGATTGCACTCAAGTACTGCATTTCAGACTCTTTGTTATCTATGAGGGCTACTCCATTTCTTCTAAGGGATTCTTGCCCACAATAGTAGATATACTGGTTTTCTGAATTAAATTCACTATGTTTTTTCTAGTAGTCATGTATGGATGTAAATTGGACTATAAAGAAAGCTGAGCACTGAAGGATTGATGCTTTTAAACTGTGGTGTTGGAGAAGACTCTTGAGAGTCCCTGGACTGCAAGGAAAGCCAACCAGTCCATCCTAAAGGAGATCAGTCCTGAATATTCATTTGAAGGACTGATGCTAAAGCTGAAGCTCCAATACTTTGGCCACCTGATGGGAAGAAACAACTCATTNTGGACTGCAAGGAAAGCCAACCAGTCCATCCTAAAGGAGATCAGTCCTGAATATTCATTTGAAGGACTGATGCTAAAGCTGAAGCTCCAATACTTTGGCCACCTGATGGGAAGAAACAACTCATTGGAAAAGACCCTGATGATGGGAAAGATGGAAGGTAGGAGGAGAAGGGGACAACAGAGGATGAGATGGTTGGATGGCATCACCAACTGGATGAAAATGAATTTAAGCAAGCTCCAGGAGTTGGTGATGGACAGGGAGGTCTGGCATGCTGCAGTCATGGGTTCACAAAGAGTCAGACACAACTGAACGACTGAACTGAACTGAACTGACGGTAATACATTGATATTCAGTTTCTCCAATTACAGGAGAGTGAGGCACACAATTGTGGTTACTAGATTTTCACACAAAGATACCCACACACACAGCAGATAAATTTATTAAGTATACAGCATGATCATTTGCTATTCATTAAGTGGAAATCGATCATAAAGATCTTCATCCTCATTATCTTCACATTGAATAGACTGAGGAAGGGGAGGGATTGTTATTTCCTTTCCCAGATTGGCAGGGGTGAAAGAGATATAGGAGGTAAAGGGGAAGGTAGGAGAGGCAGGCATGCCCAGTGTAACTTTATAGAAAGATGTCATAGTTTCTGCTTGACTTTTTACTTTTTCATTTCTCTAAAAGTGTTTACATGGCTCCAGTCCTTTTAGTTTCGGTTCCTGTAGCATGGAAGATTCCATGTTGTAAAAGAAGTTGAAAGCAGTCTTGAATATTAAGAACTCTTCTGCTGTAATAGATTGTCTAATGTCATTTTGTTTTCTGACACTGCTTCTTCTATATTTTCTTTCTTATCATCTGGAACTGGTTCAGAAGCACTCACCTCCATCAAGTTGCCTTCTAATTCCTCTGATGTGGTGTCTGTTAGCCCTTGAATGTCTCCAGGTTCCATATCTTGAAACCTTTCACCCCCTACCTTTTTGCCACATCCACAATCCCATTCATGATCTCCTTGAATGTATCTGTAATAAGTTCTATGAAGTCATGGACAGCATCTGGAAACTTTTCTCCAGTAGCAATTTATTGTTTAAGGCTTGATGGCTTTTGCATTGCTTTTTCTATAACCGTGATGGCAACTCTCATGGTGTAATTTTCCCAGACTTCCATGATGTTCTGTTTGGTTCTCTGCTAGAATATTGACAGTCCTTTTCATAGAGTACCAATGAGATTTAATGTTCCTTGTTGACACACTGATCTGGAGACTGAATTAGAGATGTTGTGTTTTCACATCAGATAGACCACTTTGATGCATTCAGTGATGAACTCATAGAGTTCTGAGTAACCAGGGACATTGTCCAATATCAATATAATTTTAAAAGACAGTCCTTTACTGGCAAGGTACTTCCTGACTTCAGTGACAAAGCATCGATGGAATCAATTCAGTAAAATTGTCCTGGTTCTCTGAGTCTTCTTGTATAACTAAAAACTGACAGCTGGTATTTAGCTTTTTCCCCTAAGTCTTAGGGGTTAACAGCTTTATAGTTAAGGGCATTCCTGATCATAAACCCAGCTGCATTTGTACAAACAGTAGAGTTAGCCTATCCCTTCTTACCTTATGTCCTGATGCTTACTTTTCTTCTTCATTACTAATAAGTATCCTTTGTGGCATTTTCCCCCAGAATAGGGCAGTCTTCTCTGCACTGAGAACCGGTTGAGGCAGATAGCCTTTCTGTTTTCCTTAGTGGGCATATGAACCTGTCTTTCACCTCTTAGTTGGCAGAAGCTGCTGCTTCTATTATCCTTACATTTTTTAAAGCCAAACCTTTTTCTAAAATTATCAAACCATCCTTTGCTAGAATTAAAAATTTTCAGCTTTAGATTCTTTTGCTTTATGTTTTCATGTAATGACTTCACTTGAATCATGTTATAGTCTGTAGGTATGACTTCTTATAGCAATCCTGCCCCCACAGAAAAGCTGCATTTTCAATTTATGACAAGAAGGTATTTTGCACAAAGTGCAAGGTTTTCACACTTGTTATTAAAGCCGGAGTGAGAGCTTCACAAATTTCTTTCCTTTCCTTTTTTTTTTTTTACAATGGTCCTTGTTGTTGTTCAGTAGCTAACCCATGTCCGACTCTGCGACCCCATGGACTAGGGGGAACCAGGTCCCTGGTCCAGGTTTCCCTGTCCTTCACTATCTCCCAGAATTTGCTCAAACTCATGTCCATTGAATCAGTGATGCCATCCAACCATCTTATCCTCTGTTGCCCTCAATCTTTCCCAGCATCAAGGTCTTCTTGAATGAGTCAGTTCTGCATCAGGTGGCCAAAGTATTAACACTTCAGCCTCAGTCCTTCCAACAAATATGCAGGGTTGATTTTCTTTAGGATTGACTGCTTTGATCTCCTTGCTGTTCAAGGGATTCTCAAGAGTCTTTTCCAGCACTACAGTTTGAAAGCATCAATTTTTGGTGCTCAGCCTTCTTTATGGCCCAATTCTCACATCCATACATGACTACTGGAAAAAGCATAATTTTGACCATATGGACTTTTGTCAGCAAAGTAGTGTCTCTGCTTTTCAATACACTGTCTAGGTCTGTATGGCTTTCCTCCCAAGGAGCAAGTCTATTTTAATGTCACGGCTGCAGTCAGTGTCCACGGTGATTTTGGAGCCGAAGAAAGTAAAATCTGCCACTATTTCCATTTTTTCCCCATCTATTTGCCTTGAAGTGATGGTATAGATGCCATGATCTTAGTTTTTTGAATGTTGCCTTTCAAGCTAGCTTTTTCACTCTCCTCTTTCACCTTTAGTTCCTCTTCACTTTCAGACATTAAGGTGGTATCAGCTGCATATCTGAAGTTGATAATATTTTTCCTGGCAATCTTCATTCCAGTTTGTGATTCATACAGCTTGGCATTTCACATGGTGTTCTCTGCATATAAGTTAAATAAGCAGGATGACAATATACAGCCTTGACATCTCAATTTGGAACCAGTCCGTTTTTCCATTTCCAGTTCAGACTTTGCTTCTAGACCTGCATACAGGTTTCTCAGGGGGCAGGTAAGGTGGTCTGGTATTCTCATCTCTTTAAGAATTCTCCACAATTTGTTGTGATCCACACAGGCAAAGGCTTTTGTTAATAGTCAATAAAGCAGAAGTTTTGCTGGAATTCTCTTGCTTTATGTTAGCAGTTTGATCTCTGGTTCCTTTGCCTTTTCTAAATCCAGCTTGTACATCTGGAATATTTTGGTTCATGTACTATTGAGCCTAGCTTGAAGGATTTTGAGCATTACCTTGCTAGCATGAGAAATGAGCACAACTGTGCAGTAGTTTGAACATTCTTTAGTTCTTTGGGATTGGAATGAAACTGACCTGTTTCCGTGCTGTGGCCACCGCTGAGTTTTCCAAATTTGCTGACATGTTTGGAGAGTATAGCATTTTAACAGCATCATCTTTTAGGATTTCAAATAGGAGAGCTGGAATTCCATCACCTCCACTAGCTTTTTTTGTAGTAATGAATCCTAAGGCCCACTTGACTTCACACTCCAGGATGTCTGGCTCTAGGTGAGTGATGACACTATTGTGGTTTTCTGGGTCATTAAGACCTTTTTTTTGTACAGTTCTTCTGTGTATTCTTGCCACCTCTTTTTAATCTCTTCTGCTTCTATTAGGTCCTTGCCATTTCTGTCTTTTATTGTGCCAATCTTTGGATGAAAT
>SJYV01006723.1:0-12945 GCA_006410875.1 Neotragus pygmaeus
TCTTTCATATTTGAATGAGATCCTTGCTGGGTACAGTAATCTGGGCTGTAGGTTATTTTCTTTCATCACGTTAAGTATGTCTTGGCATTCCCTCCTGGCCTGAAGAGTTTCTATTGAAAGATCAGGTGTTATCCTGATGGGAATTCCCTTGTGTGTTATTTGTTGTTTTTCCCCTGCTGCTTTTAATATTTGTTCTTTGTGTTTGATCCTTGTTAATTTGATTAATATGTGTCTTGGGGTGTTTCACCTTGCATTTATCCTGTTTGGGACTCTCTGGGTTTCTTGGACTTAGGTGATTATTTCCTTCCCCATTTTAGAGAAATTTTCAACTATTATCTCCTCAAGTATTTTCTCATGGTGTTTGTTTTTGTCTTCTTCTTCCGGGACTCCTATGATTCGAATTTTGGGGCATTTAACACTCCTGGAGGTCTCTGAGATTGTCCTAATTTCTTTTAATTCATTTTTGTTTTTTCTTCTGATTCATTTATTTCTACCATTCTATCTTCTACTTCACTAATCCTATCTTCTGCCTCTGTTATTCTACTATTTTTTGCCTCCTGAGTGTTTTTTAGTGCATTTATTGCATTATTCATTATATATTGACTCTTTTTTATTTCTTCTAGGTCCTTGCTAAACCTTTCTTGCATCTTCTCAATCCTTGTCTCCAGGCTATTTATCTGTGATTCCATTTTGATTTCTAGATTTTGGATCATTTTCACTATCATTATTTGGAATTCTTTATCTGGTAGATTCCCTATCTCTTCCTCTTTTGTTTGGTTTGGTGGGTATTTATCCTGTTCCTTTACCTGCTGGGTAGTCCTCTGTCTCTTCATCTTGTTTATATTGCTGAGTTTGGGGTGGCCTTTCTGTATTCTGGCAGTTTGTGGAGTTCTTTTTATTGTGGAGTTTCCTCGCTGTGGGTGGGTTTGTACAGGTGGCTTGTCAAAGTTTCTTGTCAAAGTTTGTGTCGGTATTCTGGTGGGTGGAGCTGGATTTCTTCTCTCTGGAGTGCAATGAAGTGTCCAGTAATGAGTTATGAGATGTCAATGGTTTGGACTAACTTTTGGCAGCCTGTATATTGGAGCTCAGGGCTGTGTTCCTGTGTTGCTGGAGAATTTGTGTGGTATGTCTTGCTCTGGAACTTGTTGGCCCTCGGGTGGTGCTTGGTTTCAGTTTAGGGGAAGCCTGGTGGGCTGCTATCTACGGGGTCACACTGAGTTGGACTTGACTGAAGTGACTTAGCAGCAGCAGCTCTATACTATCTTTCAGGTCAGTCATTTGTCCAATTTACCTTTGTATCCTTCTGAGTTTTAATCCCAGTGAAAGAAAAATAACCTTCAGTCTTACCCTTAGAGTTTATCTGGTTACGTAAATAGTCCACTGATATACTGAAATAATCTGAGCACTACACAAGAAGTGCTTTACTAAAGCAGAAAAAAAAAGTACCTGAATTATTCCTGCCTGACGAGTTGATGAGGAGATTGTTGTCTCAAGGTCATATGTTACTAAGGCTTTTCCCCACATTGCTTCATGTTCATATGTTCGTAGTCTACAAGAAAAGAGTTTTTAAATGCTTTTGAGTTCTATATGCATGTGACTTCTTTCATAACAGAATTACTATAGCATTATCTATGAAAAAGCAATATACCTAGTAAGGGGTTGTAACATTTTCCCTCCACCACAGCCGTAAAGACTATCTGGCTCTCCGATACTTCTGTAGATTTCTAAAAGCAGATCCTAAAAGCAGAAAACAATTTTTTTTTTAATTTAAGGGAAAAAATATCAGTTTATGAATTTAGCAAATTTAAATTACATAACATGTTATAAAGGTAAAATATAATGATATTGAAATATATACTAAAGATATGGATCACCAACACAACAAACTGATCTGAGACAACAGAATGACTATGGACTACTTGAAAAGAATTGCTCACAATTTAATGATTTAGATAAGATATAAATCCCAACCTATGATGCTTCTAACATATGCAAAAAAGCCCACAAAAACAAAAGCAAACAATCCTGTCAACAGCTAAAACTGTACATGGGAAAATGAAGTTCTGCAAAGTCTTACTCTTCAAAAGTGAACTTGGTAAAAAGAAGTTGTAAGGTCTTTTTTTGAAAGAAAATTCAAAGTTGCATTATGTAATAATTGGTAAAATGTGATATAAAGAATTGGTTTGATAATTCAAACTTTGCAATAAAATTTACTCAGGAAAGAATTGATTCTGTTTAAAATAATCTCAGATAAAAATGAAAACAGAAAACAAAACAGAAAGAAGTAAAGGAAAAAAGCAAAGAGAAATGGCATTGCATAGAAAATTGATCAAGCACTTTAAATATCTTAATGGTAGTTGCTCCAGGAAATATTTTCTAAACACAAACTGATATTGGCATGTTTATCATTCTAATCAAATCATTTCTATTCATAAGGATGAAATCAAGCCCTCAAGTGTTGAAACATTTTAGTCCTGAAGCTAGCACAATACCTGGAGCACAGGAGATACTCCAAAAACTCAGAAAAGAGGATAAAACTATAAACTAGCAAAACAGGGAAGGAGAAAAATCAGGAAAACAGTACTAAAAAGGCAGACAATGTATTTCCAGTAAGGCACAGTTGATGGTGTTAAGTGTTGATGAAACATTAAGGAAGAGGTTGACTAAAAGGTGAGGGCTAGACTTAGTAACATCAAGTTTATGAGTGATATTAGCAGTGCTATTCAGTGGAAATTGAAAGCTTCTTTCACAAGGTTTGGCTGTGATGGGAAGGGAGAAAAAAGGGTGTCACGTGAAAGAGAACAAAAGGAAAAGGGAAATGATTTTGTGTTCATTTGAAGGAGAATGTTTTTAATAAGAGTCTGAAATGTTTGAATATATTGAGAAGAAGCATGGCACAATAAAAAAATAAAGTTCTTGACAGTTGAAAAACAAAGCACAGAAAAAAGGACAGCAGGAGAAACTGTTCCTCTGCTTTAACAAAAGGAAAGATTACAATGGGAGCAGATGCAGGAAGATTTCTATGTTTGACAGTGTCATATGGTGGCACTTCCTATCCAGGTCCCCTGTTTTGTCTAAGAAGTAGGAGACACAGTGAAAGCAGAGAAGAGAGCATCAGAGGTGTAAGCAAACTGAAGAAGATCAAACTCATTTTAAAGGAAGAAAAGATCAAATTAAGAGTCAAATTTAAATTTTTAAGTTTAAAAATTTATAGAAGAAGCAATCTGCCCTGAGATGTGGTATACAATAAACAAGTAAACAAATAAAAATATAAATGTTAAGTGCTAAGAAGAAAATAAACAGAGTACTGTAGCAGAAAAATATATGGTCTAATTCACCCTATGAGATAGGTGGTTGTACTTTCATTTTTCTGATAAAGGAACTCAAAGTTGAAAAGATTAAGTAATTTCTGGAAGATTATATAACTAAGGAATAAGGATAGAACTCATTTGCCTAATCCAAGGCCTAAGCTTCAAACCATGAATTTAACATATTTGACAGTCCAAAAAGTAACTTCAGTTTGAAAATCAAATGACAAATCTATATAGTCTTTATAACAAAACAGTAGTCCAAAGTGTAAAACAAATATTAACATTTATAATAAAGTCTATAATATATACCTGTAAACTTATCCCAGTTTCTTCCTTACTTTTTTCACTCAAACTGGAAATAGTTGTACTTTGGCTTTCTTCTTCAAATGTAAGACTTCTGTTTGTCACAAGAGCATCTCTTTTAATCGGAATATACTATTTTGAGGCTTGCTAATATGTATACCATAAACTTTGAAAGAAAAAACTAACAAAGGTTACAAATAAAATATAATAGACCATTTATACTTGAGAACAATACCAAGCCTAGAATAGAAAAGGAATTTGTAAGTATTCGGTCTTTGAATGAGAATTACATTTTAACCACAGTCCCATTTATGGAAAATATGCTTATTTTTACAGAGCTTAAAAATAGAGCAGAAGCCCTTGAGTTCAATTACTAAATGGTCTTTCAATGATTCTACCTGAAGTTTAATCTCACTGGGGCTCCCCTAGTGGCCCAGAGGGTAGAATCTGCCTGCAATGTGGGAGACCTGGATTTTGATGCCTGGGTCAGGAAGATCTCCCAGAGAAGGGAATGACTACCTGCACCAGTATTCTTGCCTGGAGAATTCCACAGACTGAGGAGCCTGGCAGGCTATAGTCCATGGGGTTCAAAAGAGTCAGACACGAATGAGCGACTTAACAGTTACGTACTTAACCTCATTAATAAACACAGGCATGCAAATTAAGACCACACCTGAGATACCACTTAACACTTGATTATTTGGCAAAACTTAAGAAATCAGATAGTGTTGAAAAGCAAGTGGACCAGAAGAACCACAGGTAATAAGTGACAGAATTAGAACTCAGATTTGTCTACATTTTGCTATTAACTAACCTGAATAGGAAAACTAAGAGAGCAATTCACTTTTTTGACCTGATAGTGTTTGTAAACTACTGATTTGTATTTTGCTTTTATACTTTTCCTGATCACTTTAGATTTACCAAAGTCTCAGTTCACCTGAGTCGCTGAAGAAAATCAGCATTCCCTACCCTTTCTATGGCAACCCACTCCAGTATTCTTGCCTGGAGAATCCCATGAACAGAGGAGCCTGCCAGGCTACAGTCCATTGGGTTGCAAGAGTTGGACATGACTTAGCGACTAAACCACCACCACCCTTTCTATACACCTCATGTCTGTTTGCCCTCTCCTGTCCATTAGGCATTTGGGAAAAAAAAAAAAATCAGATTGTCAAAGCAAACAGCAAGTCCCATTTATGAAGCACCTTTCCCCTAAAGCTAACCAAAATAAAATCCAGGCACCTGTGCTTGTTAAACAAGCAATTGTGCAAAAATTTGCCACATTCTATATAATCACTTATTCTCAAATTAAAAGAGCTTTTATTTATACTCAGATAAGAACTGTTATTCACCCCTGATTAGTAAAAAATGTTATTCTATGGCACCAAGATACTGAGGTGCACTCACATTAAAATTACTACAAAGTATGTACAGTTTCTGTCAAATTTTTAAGACCTAAAGTAGTCAAAAATCAATTTCTTAGCTATTTTATTTATCTTTGTACAAAGTAAAGTCTTAAGCGTTCACAAACATGTCAATTACACATTATACACATGATCTACACACTGTCAATTTTGGGGGGTATTTTAATAAAATCTAGAAATTACATTCCAATTCTACTAAGCTATAGTTGATAAGTATACTGATCTATAAGGGTGCACTGATCACACTGTAGATTTTTAACAGTTTTTAACTGAAAAGGAGAAATTAAAACAAATGAGAGCATTAAGTGAACCAGTCCGAGTCTACTAAATTAATCATATCTAAACTAGGATCTGAACTCTGGCGCCTGGTTTTCCACAATCCAAAAACCATACTGCTTTCAGCTTAATGATAATCCAAAGTAGAAATTATAGGTAGCAAGCATAAGAAATGCATCAATATAACACTTCTTTGCTATTTCAATTTTGTAGTATGAGTGATTTCATTGTGGGAAAGTGAGGCTAACTATAAAAATAAATATTTATTGTAAAGCAATTATACTCCAATTAAAAATTAATTAATTAATTAAAAAATAAACACTAAGCTATTTAAAATGAACAAAGATTTGAGGAAGGCCATTAGGACAGTAAACTGTATTTTTACTCTTCAACTTTCTTGGCTATTTTTTGCTTTTTCTATTATCTAATATTATACTTGTTAAACTATTATGAAACTCAGAGGAAAAGCGAAGTAAAGAAGTAGGAATCCAGGTAGACACCAAAACAATGAAAGCGATTTAGTCACAGAAAGCAATCAGGTTACATTACTTCTAGTCAATAAGTAAAATGGATCTTGAATAAAGTGAGAGANAAGAAGAAGCAGCTGCGTAAACCCAGACACCAGGAGGGTGAGATCTTCGACACAGAGATAGAGAAATACGAGATCACAAAGCAGTACAAGGTTGATCAGAAACCTTGGACTCCAAACCTGTGGACTCCAAAATTCTGCGAAGAATCGAAGCTGTTCCTCAGCTCCAGGGCTACCTCCGCTCTGTGTTTGCTCTCACAAATGGAATTTATCCTCACAAAATAGTATTCTGAACTTCTTGCAAAGAACCTAATTAAATAACTTGTTGTTTCAAAAAAAGAATGATTTTCAGTTATTCAAAAAAATGTAACAGTTGGAGTTATATATTTAAAATTCTTCCCTTTCCTTTCTTTCATTGACAAGTGTAGTCTTGGAATTTCTTGTGAATGGATTTTCAAAATACACATGTGTTGCTAAGCAGTCATCCTGTAGGTGCCTTGGTCACCACCTAAAAGTCTGAAATAGCAAAAAATACCTGGTAGGAGGACAGAAATTCAAATCTGCACCAGCAACTCTATTCAGATTCTTTGTCCTCAACTCTGGTTGCATTTTGGGCCACAACAGTACCTCTTGGGCACTTGGCACAGTAGTCCTCAGGTTCCTGGTCCATGATGCTCCCTGCCTTGTGGGACTAAAGCCGGGGTCTGGGATCTAGAGCACCACTTGGACCGTGCACAACACATCCTATGGAGCAGTGCTCATTTATCTGCTTATCGCCTCACCTCTGTGCCAACCAAGGGGCACAGATCTGACCCAGACTGCTCAGGTTGCCCTTCAAGGAGCCTCGGAAGAGGCTGCTCACAGGAGCTCTTGGGTGTAGGACTGAGAGGACCTATTTCCTGGCATCTCCATAGCCCAGAGTGAAGGCCCCTGGATGGCTCTGAGGTCTCAGTTCCAATGTCACCCCTCAGAGAGCCACCCTGAGTCCCTGTCTTCCTTCCCCTACTCCTCATGTTATATTCAGTCACATTTCCATTCTTACTGCTTTCACAGCAATTCTCACAAGCTGATGTTTTGATTCTTTTACTGATTAGTGGTCTCAGCTAGACTGTAAACTTAGTGAGAGCAGGGGCCTTGATATTTGAAACACTGTTCTGTCTGCATTAACCTGTATAGTACCCAGCCCACACCAGACACTTAATAAATATTTGATGGATAAGTAAAAAGTGACCATATTTTTGTGGAGTTTTATAAATGTATTTTGTTTGTAGGATATTCACATCTGAAAACACATACCTCTAAGAGTTAATGAAGGGCTTCTTGTGGATGTGACTGATGATAGAAGCAAGGTCCAATGCTGTAAAGAGCAATATTGCATAGGAACCTGGAANTATGAGTGATTTCATTGTGGGAAAGTGAGGCTAACTATAAAAATAAATATTTATTGTAAAGCAATTATACTCCAATTAAAAATTAATTAATTAATTAAAAAATAAACACTAAGCTATTTAAAATGAACAAAGATTTGAGGAAGGCCATTAGGACAGTAAACTGTATTTTTACTCTTCAACTTTCTTGGCTATTTTTTGCTTTTTCTATTATCTAATATTATATTTGTTAAACTATTATGAAACTCAGAGGAAAAGCGAAGTAAAGAAGTAGGAATCCAGGTAGACACCAAAACAATGAAAGCGATTTAGTCACAGAAAGCAATCAGGTTACATTACTTCTAGTCAATAAGTAAAATGGATCTTGAATAAAGTGAGAGAACAGTGGTAAACTTAATTTAAAATTAGGGAATCATTCAACCATTTGAAAAATAATTATTGATCACTTATATAAAGTTCGCAATGCTAGTTACTATGGGGAATACAGAGAAAAGTAAGGATGATCTCTGTCCTCCACAAGTTTGTTATCTGTGTAATTTTTATAATTATTGAGTAATAAACATCTCTAGTTTAGGGCAGATTGCTTATTTCTTTATCATACTTTTATTATCATTTCTCCTTAAAAGGTACACAGTGTTTATTTAAATTATCTTTTAAATGGGAGAGTGGAAGTAAAACACATCTTTAATATATACCTTTAACGAAACAAATTCAACACCAATTTTACAAACTAAAACTTCCAAATCCCATTACCTTTTCTCTTGATCATCCAAGTTCTTCTTATCTGCATAGATTTCTGCATAGAGCAATGCTGTAAAATGAGCAGCACAAGATTGAGCTACTTTGGCAACCTCTAGATAATTCAATTCCAGCCAGAAAGCATCATCAAAAACTGTTCCTGAAGAAGGTCTAAAGAAAAAATTTAAATATAGTCACATCCATTTCTTTAACTTACACACCAAAAGTATGTTGATATAGAATAAAATGGTAGCCAGTGCTAGTTAAAAAGAAAATTACATCCAAATAACCAAAAACCACATATCCCCAATATATAACAATAAACGCCTAACATAATATAGAATTCCAGCACTCTTTTTGGATTACATACCTATTAGAAAATCTGATAAAAGCTATGGACCATCATCCCATAAAATTTTGAGGTTCATACTTGCCCCCCACCAAGGGATCCATGGACCACAGGCTAAGAATAGGCTATACAGTATACAGTAAAAATACATACACAAGTGTTTTTAAATGATCAATTTAATGAAAATATTGTTTCTTCTAAGACACATTTACACGTCTTTCCTATTACAGTTAATTTTCTTCTCAGCTAATTGCCTAGGTTGAGGTTATTTAACAAAAATCTTCCACGGTGATAACAGTAGGCCCTAATTGGAAGGGACGATATTATCTTTCTCAAAACAATTTTATAGAGATGTGACAAGGCAGTAGTTAAGAAAGTTGATATTAAAGCAGGAAATTCTAGCTAAGTTCAAATCCAGCTGGGTTACCTACTACAAGCTATATGAATTTTGGAATGTAACTTCTTAAGCCTCAGTTTCTTCATTTGCAAAACCAGGAAACAATATATACCTCAGAGAACAGCTGTAATGAGCAAATAATGCTTAAAAGGGGATGAATAAAGTACCTATCACATAGCCAAGACTTAACTATAGCTATTCTGAGAAACCAGTCCTAAAGGAAAGCAGTCCTGAGTGTTCATTGGAAGGATTGATGTTGAAGCTGAAACTCCAATACTTTGGCCACCTGATGTGAAGAGCTGAGTCATTCGAAAAGACCCTGATGCTGGGAAAGATTGAAGGTGAGAGGAGAAGGGGACAACAGAGGATGAGATGGTTGGATGGCATCACCGATTCAATGGACATGAGTTTGAGTAAACTCCAGGAGTTGGTGATGGACAGGGAGGCCTGGCGTGCTGTAGTCCATGGGGTCACAAAGAGTCAGACACGACTGAGAAACTGAACTGAACTGAACTGATTCTGAGAAACATGAACCTGAACTCAAGTCCCTACCCTTTCTTTATTCTATGTCCTAATCTTCTTTAAGGCCTTATTTAGAATAAAAACTTAATATTGAGAAATTTTATCTTCTTGAAGGCTAATCAAAGTAAATACTTCTCTAACTCAATGGTAAATATAAAATGAATAATTCAGAGGTGAAACTGCCTCCCAACACTGAGAAAAGAGATGCTTGAATGGGGTTTCTCACAAGAGGATTCAATATAAAACAATATAGTGAATCAGTAACTTCCTAACCAGAAACACAGACACCAAAAGGTCAAACACTTCTTTTTCTAAGCATGAGATGCCAAGGATGAGGAGGATACAGAGGAATAAATTTTTAAGATGTAAATGCATTTAGGCCAAAAAATGTTCTCAAATTCCACTACCAATTTTTTATTTTTCTCCCACTATTCCCTCGCATTCTTTATCAGTCACTGCTACTACCACCATACAAACTAATGAGACATCAATGCCTACCTATTCAAGTTACAGCTTACTACATTATTTCTTTAAAGTTCTGGTCAACTCTGGAGCAGTACAAACCTTTCGACCATCCTCTCTATCAATTCCTGTACTCATTGTTAAACATCTCAAAAAAAATAATAATAATAGGAACAAAAATACTGAATTATAAAGCAATTTATCAGAATCAAGATAATAAACACTGCTATAGACAGTATCACTATATAGAACCACAGATTTTGAGGACCATGTAACACAGTAAAGAAACTTGTGCTTCATAATAAAGATAAATAAAGGAACTTTTTTACATAATTCTAACTACTTTTGAGACAAAAGTAAAGAAAAAAGTTAAAAGAGGAGCAATGCAACTAAAAGTAACCTGGAAAATCACTATTCCTTTTCCATTACTATAAATGAAATAAACTAAAGCCCCCAGAGGCTGAATGATTTAGCAAAGATAACACTGTTACTATTACAGTTGGGGCTAGAATTCAGTGCTCAGTCACTCAGCTGTGTCTGACTCTTTGTGACCCAAAGACAGTACCCTTCCAGGCTCCTCTGTCTATGGGATTCTCTGGGCAAGAATGCTGGAGTGGGTTGCCATTTCCTTCTCCAAGAATTCAGAGTTCCTACAGTATTCAAAGTCTTGTAATTTATCTTGTAATAACCTATAATGGAAAATAATCTGAAAAAAAAACATATATATAACTGAATCACTTTGCTGAACACCAGAAATACATTATAAATCAACTATACTTCACTTAAAAAAGTATTCAGAGTTCCTGACTTTGATTTCACCAAAGCTCTATCCTGAATATGGATTTATTTATATGGATTTATTTCAAGGAGATATAAGCACCACACATATTAAATACAGCACCTTGTAACAACATTACCTCAAATAATCATGTTAAAATTCAGTCAGCAATAACAAGTTACATTTCTAAATACTCAAACTCAAGAACCAGTAGTCACATTACCTCTTTTGTCTCCTCATGTAGTCCACAACAGCAAGCATCGTTCTTTGTGATTTTTTATCCACATGGCATCGAAAAAAGTGCTCTGACTCTGACAAAGAAAGAGATGTCCCATCAGTCCCAGACAGGTGTGCTTAGGCGTCCTCTTCCTTTTGTCTGGAATTGTCTTCCTCTATCTATAAGGTTCTAGTACAAAATGGGCTCTTAATAAATATGAATCAACAAATGGAATTTAATGACATTTCTTTTTCTTTTAAAAGAAACTATATGCTTAATAAGATTAAGAATTTAACTGTAATTTATATTTATTTCTGAAGAGGACTAATTCATTGATTTAGTAACTATTTACATAGGACTTTTTCATGTATTAGGTAGGTGCTCAGTATATAATGGTATAAGAAAGACTATTTCTAACCAAATGGAACTCAATCACTAGCCTAAGAGACTCTTAACACAGTGTGATGTGTGCTATGATAAAGTTTAGAATATCAGAGAGGCATATAAAAAAAAGAACTCTGAACAAGAAGAGTTTCACAGAAAAGAATGGTATCTGAAAAACTAATGTTTCATTTGGAGAGGAAGAAAGGGTAGTGTTCCAGACAACAGTAAGATGGCTGAAACAAGAATGAACATGGAAAATTCACTGAAAGATTTCACTGTATTGAACCACAGAGGTGGAAAGCAGCTGTGGACAAAGAAAAACAGATGGACTAAATGTTATTTATAACACAGAACTCTCAGGATTTGGTGATCAGATGAGAAATGTGAGAAAGGTTTCAGGTTTAAACCACTGCATGCTCTTTATTGAAAAGAGGAGGCTGGGGGTCAGAGGTGAAGATGACAAATTTACCTTTGGACAGCTGAATCTGAGATGTCAGTAGGACATTCAAATGAAGGCAGTGAGACTTATAGACATCAGAAAAGAAACCATTTGATAGACATCTATATACTTTGCTTTTCAATCGTAGGTTTTACATGTGAAATTTAAAGATTCATTTACAACAATAAAAATATTGGCATAAAATAAAACTGGCTGGTTTTATGTTTGAAAAGCTATAGCACAAACATGCATAAACAACTGATAAAGATGGAAAAAAGTCTTAGTCAACTATACTGGTCTTGAAGTACAGTATGTGAATTTGTACCTAGTTTTATGTTTGTACATAAAATACATTAATAATACATATTCAGGATGCATTAATCTGTAAGTTAACATCACCGATCTATAAATCTTTTCCTTCTTTCAAATTTAGGTTTGAAAAACTGACCAACAATGAGCCCTCAACAATTTATTGATATTATTGTTTAGTTGCTAAGTCATGTCTGACTCTTTTGTGACACTGTGAACTATAGCCCACCAGGCTCCTCTCTCCATAAAATTTACCAGACAAGAATACTGGAGTGTGTTGCCATTTGCTTTTCAAGGGAATCTTCCCAACCCAGGGATCGAATTCACATCTCTTGCATTGGCAGGCAGATTCTTTACCACTGAGCCACCAAGGAAGCCCATGTGTATTCAATTCTTGGTTTAACTTCTCCTGCAATAAGCTCTCAGCATGGGAAATACTTCTTATACAACAGCATGGAAGGAGGGTAAGTTACAAAAGTTTAAGTAAAACATAGTCCAACTTTTCTTTAAAAAAACTAATGTATATGCCAAATGTTAATTGTAGTAATCCCAGATCACAGAACTATGAGTAATTCTGCCAGCAACAAGCACAGTGTTTAATATGCACTAAATACTCAAACAGTTGCTCCATTAATATTAGTCTATATTTAATGAGAGGGTACTATGCATTAAGTATTATTCTAGGTGTTTTACACACAATATTTCATGGAAAACTTGTTACAACTTTTACCTCCATTTTACAGATGGCAGAATAGATGTTTAGAGGTTATGCGATGAAGCCTACAAAGTGCCTTGATGGGACTTAAACAATATCTTTCTCAAGAACTGAGACTTTAACAGTATAAAGTTGAGAAATTTAACAGAATACCTGAATCCAAATTTGCAGGGGTTGTGGATCGGCTTGTTTGTGAAGAGTGTTTGAAACAGCTAGTGAAAAATCCCTGAATGTGTGTAGAAAGGAGATTTCTCCATGATTCATTTGTATCTTGTAGTAGAATATCATGAATCAAGTATGGAAGCACAATCTGACAAAAGTCAGTTTTCACCTAAAATATACAAACACATCCAGTCAATAGTTTTGAGTAAAAACATTTTACTTAAAATATTCATTCCCTGTTAATG
>SJYV01006725.1:0-15169 GCA_006410875.1 Neotragus pygmaeus
GCCAAGGCAGACGGTGGCACAGAGCCCGGACCTGAATGCAAGCCGACCGAGGCACACAGCCCGGACTTCAGCGCAGGGCGACCATGGCACACAGCCTGGACCTCTGCCAGGGTGACCATGAAACACAGCACGGACATTGATGCAAGGAGCACAGGCAAACAGCCCTGATCTCGTCTCATGGCGATCGCAGCACACAGCCTGGACCTCGGCACAGGGTGACGGTGGCACAAACCCGGACCTCGACACAGGACGACTACATTACAGACATCGCTTCTCGGGGCCTGGCGACCTTGGCAAATGCCCCGGAGCTCGGTGCAAGGTGACTGCGGAACACAGCCCGGACCTCGGCAGAGGGCGACTGCGGCACATAGCACAGAACTCGGTGCAGTGAGATAGTGGAACAAAGCCCAGACCATGGCTCAAGGCAACCGTGGCACACAACCCGGAACTCAGTGCAGGGCGACAGTGGCACAAAGCTTGACATCAGCACATGGTGCCCACAGCACACAGCACAGACCTAGGTGCAGGGCGACCACAGGACAGAGCCAGGACCTTGGCGAATGGCGATCGCGACACACAGCCCAGACCTCAGTGCATGGCGACCGCAGCACAGTGCCTGGACCTCAGTGCATGGAGACTGCAGCACACAGCCCAGACGTTGGTGCAGGATGACCGCAACACACACTCCGGACCTCGGTGCAGGGTGACCGCGGCACACAGCTCGGAAATCGGCAAAGGGTGACCACAACACAGAGCCCAGACCTCGGCGCAGTGCAACAGTGGCACAAAGCCCGGACCTTGGCAGAGGGCGACTGGGGCAAACCACCTGGAAATCAATGCAGGGCACTGCATCACACAGCCCAGACATCGGTGCAGGGCGGCAGCGGCACACAGCATGGACCGCGTCGCAGAGTGACCACAGCACACAGCCCGGACCTCTTCGCAAGCCAAACATGGCTCACAGCCTGGATCTCGATGCAAGCCGACCGCGGCTCACAGCCCAAAACTCGGCAAAGGGCGAACATGGCACACAACCTAGACCTCGGCACAGGTGACCGTGGCACACAGCTCGGACCTCGGCGCGTGCCAAACGTGACACATGGCCTGATATCTGTGCAGGGTGACCACGGCACACAACCCGGGGCTCGGCACAGGGCAACCGTGCATACAGCCCAGACATCGGAGCAGGGCTACCGTGGCTCACAGCCCAGAAAACGGAGCAGGGTGACTGCGGCACACAACTCAGAACTCGGTGTGACCACTGCACACAGCTTGGACCTCGGTTCAGGCCAGCCACAGCACACAGCCCGGACCTCAGGGCAGGGCGACCGCGGCACACAGCCCGGGGCTAAGCGTAGGGTGACTGTGGCACACAGCTCAGACCTGGTCGCAAAACAAACACGGCTCACATCCCTGACTTCATCACATGCTGACTGCTGCTTACAGCCTGGAACTCAGTGCAGGGCAACCACAGCACAACCCAGACCTCGGCACAAGCCACCGCTGCACACATCCCAGATCTCGGTGCAGGGCGACTGCAGCACACAGCCCGGATCTCGGCGCAGGCCTACCGTGGCACACAGCCCAGACCTCGCTGCAGGGCGACAGTGACACAAAGCCTGGACCTCGGTGCACAGGGACCGTGGGACATGCGCCGGACATCAGCGATGGGCGTCCGAGGCACACAGCCCCGACCTTGGCATATTACTACCATGACACTGCTCGGACTTAAGCAAAATATGACCAAGCACCTAACCTGGAACTCAGCACAGGGCAACGTGACACAGCCCAAACCTGGCCCAAGGGTGACCGCATAACACAGGCAAGATTTCGGCACAGGTTGACTGCATCACACAGCCCAGACCTCAGTGCGGGGCGACTGCGGCACACAGCATGGACTTTGGCGCAGAGCGACCATGGTACAGGGCCTGGAACGCATCGCAAGCTGACCACGGAACACAGCATGGAGCTCTGTGCAGGCGACCGTGGCACACAGCCCGGACTTCAGCGGAGGGCGAATGCGACACACAGCACGGACCTCGACGCAGGCCGAACACAGCTCACAGCCCGGACCTCGTCACAAGCCGACCATGGCTCACAACTCGGAACTCGGCACAGGGCGACCACGGCACACAACCTGGACTCGGTGCAGGCGATGGTGCACAGAGACCAGGTCTCGGTGCAGGCCGAGCAGGGCACAAAGACCGGACCTTGGCGCAGGGTGACTGTGGCACACAGCCTGGACCTCATCGCAGGGCAACCATGGCACACAGAATGGACCTCGGTGTAGGCCAACTGTGGCACATAGAGCGGAAATTGGTGGAAGGACACTGTAGCACACAGTCCGGAACTCGACNGGTGTGCTGTGGTCCATGGGTTTGCAAAGAGTTGGGCATGACTGAGAGACTCAGCTGAACTGAATACTGTTTTCCTCCTGTACTTGCTGAGCATAGTGCATAAATGAATGAATGAATGCATGAATGAATAAATGATTGGGTCATAGAGTGCTGCTGATTTTATACAGCTTCATCATCTAAAGAAAACAAAAGTCACCAAGTCACATCCTGCTGTCAGCAGGCCCTGGCATAATCCTTACACTTAAAGGGCAGGGCACCCATTTTGGATGTCAGAGTTCCAAGTTCACATACTGGGTCTGCCGCTGACTCAGTGTGACTCTGGATGATTAAAATTAGCTTTGAAATTGAGAGGGAGGGATGATATTTGTCATGGGGACATCAGCTAATTAGTTTGTATGACATACTATTTCATAGTTATAAGTGGGTAATGAGTAGGATCATTAAAGCAAATTAGTTAGTATTTCAAAAGTGAAAGTATGACTACTACATGGATGGATGAAATTTGAGATTCAGAAGTTTTTAGAGTTAAAAAGCAGCATAAGGGACATGTTACTTCAGTGAAGTAGCACAAAGCTCTGGAAAGCTTACATTGTTTAGAATGAGTGCCTTATTAATATTCATTGAATCCAGATTAAAAACTGCAGAAAGACACTTCAGCTCTGGATGCCATATACTTCTCTCTTTTTTTCTTGTCTCTCTCTGCCTCCCACTCTCCTTCTCTCTCTCCAATTGTTTCAAAACATGATTTTTGTCTTTCTGAGATTTTGATGAGCATTCTCAAAACTTGAGAAGTCAGAGGTACAGAACCCTGGATAAGAAAAGACCTCAGAGACCATGTGGTTCCACATGCCAATGTCACCAATTCTTGTCCATTGAGTAGTGACATCTGTAATTTCCCTGCTATGGGCTTATGCATGCTAATAGCAAGTCAAGTCAACCTGTTTGTTCTCCACTTACTGGTCTCAGGTATACCCTAGAATATTAGACAGAAAAAAAATCTTCTTGAAGTGAGCTATACTATCTCCACGAATTATTCTATCTTCTAGAGATATGGCCCTAGCTTTTTCATTATCCTGCTCCCAGTGTGGGTTCCTGTGCTCACACCACTGTGCCGTCATGTCTCTGAACTTGCTCCAGTTTATTTTGTTAATCTACAGTTAAGCAATGACTGTAACTGGCAAAGTTCCACACGTTGATTCCCCACATCCAGGGCCCGCCTATCCTACTACTTTGTCCCAGTGGCCCCACTCGCCCTACTTGAAGACCCAGCCCTGCAAGGCCATTGCAACAGCTCTGACCCTAGTCAACAGACCCGTAGGAGGTCTGGTTTGGTAGCTCTGATGATTCAGCAACCAGCCAGCCTGGCTGCTAAGACTATTCTGGATTCTGTGACTCAATCATAGTAAATGGTTTTCCATCAAATTCATATAATTAATTCTTTTCATTCATCTCCCCATTCTCCATAAAATATTTATATTAAATCTACAGTGTCAGGGTCTGGGTACTTAAAGATGGATAAATCATAGTATCTTCTTTCTAAGAGTTCCTAGTCTAGTGGGAGGTTTTTGTCCAGACACATCATTGTATATGGACAGAGCTTATTACAGTGTCTTAAGAGAGCTGTAACAATCAACCTGCAATTTCATTTACCTCTTATTGTTGTTCAGTCACTAAGCTGTGTCTGACTCTTTGAGACCCCATGGATTACAGCACACCAGGCTTCCCAGTCCTTCACCATCTCCCGGAGCTTGCTCAAACTCATATCCATTGAGTCAGTGATGCCATCCAATCATCTCATCCTCTGTTGCCCCCTTTTCCTTCTGCCTTCACTCTTTCTCAGCATCAAGGTCTTTTTCAATGAGTTGGCTCTTCTTGTTCTGTTATCTGGACCCAAATTCTTGCCACCATGGGATCCTGGCCACTCGTGGCAGGTTCTCTAGCACTGATTGCTGGTTGGGCCTACCTCCCGGTTGTACTGACTAGGCAGGATTCCCACCATTAGCCTGACTTACTAATGAGCCATCTCTGACCACATGCTGGAGTCTTGCCCCTTCTTGAAAATCTGCATCCTGCTCCAATTTGTGGCTCTGTCTAGTGGCTGGGTGTTTATTCCCATTCTCTTTGTATATTTTTATCAGGTTTTAGCTATGCTGCTGCTGCTGCTGCTAAATCGTTTCAGTCATGTCCGACTCTGTGCGACCCCATAGACGGCAGCCCACCAGGCTCCTCCATCCCTGGGATTCTCTAGGCAAGAACACTGGAGTGGGTTGCCATTTCCTTCTCCAATGCATGAAAGTGAAAAGTGAAAGTGAAGTCACTCAGTTGTGTCTGACTCTTACTGACCCCATGGACTGCAGCCTATCCGGCTCCTCCTTCCGTGAGATTTTCTAGGCAAGAGTACTGGAGTGGAGTGCCATTGCCTTCTCCGGTTTTAGCTATAGAGTGGTTCAAATGACAGGAATCATTCTATGCTGCTTCCCAANCTGACCCCATGGACTGCAGCCTATCCGGCTCCTCCTTCCGTGAGATTTTCTAGGCAAGAGTACTGGAGTGGAGTGCCATTGCCTTCTCCGGTTTTAGCTATAGAGTGGTTCAAATGACAGGAATCATTCTATGCTGCTTCCCAACGTATTCATGACAAATTTTAGGCAATGTATCTTGTCTTCAACCTTTTGATCTTCTCTGTTCACATGTCACACTAAAGGAACATGTAAAGCCAACGGTGAGCTTTATTTCCTGACCCCAGCATTTATCCAGGCTCCCTTCTCCCTTTTCTGTTCCAATGTTTTTTCCAGCTCTTACATTTGTTCCTCCTTTCACACTCTCCTGGTTTTATACCCAAGCTCCCAACAACACACATCAGAATTCCACTTCCTCATGGTATAGAGACTAAATTGAGATAATAATCGTTAGAGAGCAGGCAATGCTGTGTCCAGAAAGAATAGAGATCTTGGGTTCAGATAAACCAGGTTATGACATTTTCTAGCTGTGTGAGCTTAGTTAAGTTTAAATAACTCAGCTAATCTGAGCTGTCTTTTTTTAAGTGGAGATAATAACTCAATTCATGGAGTTATGAAGTTATCATAAGTCAACACATATTAAGCTCTTAGAACTTGGCAAATCTTCCAAAAATATTTGTCCCTCTAATCTTTTGCATATCAACACACAAAAAACTCTTTTGTAATTTTAATTTATGATTGCTCTTCTGACCCTAAACCTGAGCATATTTGTGTAGCATGTCTGACTTGACAGAAACTACTACTATATGTCTTGGCAAGACTTTTGCTATATTGTCTTAAAAATATCATTGAAAACAAATTCACCATTGACCCAGGACAAGTTGTGAATTAAGAGCACATATTCTTTTGGATCGTAGCCATTCTGACTGGTGTGAAATAGTACCTCATCGTGGTCTTGATTTGAATGTCTCTGATAATGAGTGATGTTGAGCATCTTTTCATGTGTTTGTTAGCCATCCGTATGTCTTCTTTGGNGGCACACAGGCCGGACCTTGGCGCAGTGCGACCGTGGCACAGAGCCTGGACCTCGGCAGAAGGCAACTGGGGCAAACCACCCAGAAATCGGATCAGGGCACTGCGTCACACAGGCTGGATCTCAGTGTAGAATGACTGCGGCACACAGCCCAGACCTCAGTGCAAGGTGACCACGGCACACAGCATGGACCTTGTCGCAAGATGAACACGGCTCACAGCCCGGACCTTGTCACAAGCCGACCACAGCTCACAACCCAGAACTCGGTGCAGGGTGACCACTGCACACAACCTGGACCTCGGCACAGGTGACTGTGGCACACAGCCCGGACCTTAGCGCAAGCCAACCGTGAGACACAGCCCAGACATCTGCGCAGGGTGAACGCAGCACACAACCCGGATCTCAGTGCAGGGCAACTGTTCACACAGTCTGGATCTCGGCGCAGCATGGCCTCGCTGCATGGTGATAGTGACACAAAGCCTGGACCTCAGCACATGGCGACAGTGGCACATGCACTGGACCTCGACGATGTGCGTCCGTGGCACACAGCCCTGACCTTGGCACAGAACAACCGTGACACACAGCCCATAACTGAGTGAAATGTGACCACTGCAGAAAGCCCGGACTTTGGCACACGGCACTGCCACACACAATCAAACCTCAGCCCAGAGCGACTGCGTAACACAGGCCGGAATTCAGGGCAGGGTGACCACGTCACAAAGCCCAGATCTCAGTGCAGGGAGACTGCGGTACTCAGCCCAGACTTGGCTCAGGGTGATCGCGGCACACAGCTCGGACATCGGGGCAGGGAGACCACAGCACACAGGCCAGACCTTGGTGCACGGCAACCACAGAACACAGCCCAGACCTCGGTGCAGTGTGACTGCGGCACAAAGCCCGGACCTCAGCAGAAGGTGACCACGGCACACAGCCTGGACCTGGCACCACAGCGACCACATAACACAGGCCGGAATCTGGCACAAGGTGAACGTGTCACACAGTCCAGACCTTGGTGCAGGGTGACCACGGTACTCAGCCCAGACTCGGCGCTGGGAGACCACGGCACACAGCTCGAACCTTGGTGCAAGGCGACGATGGTACAGAGCCCGGACCTCGGTGCAGGGCGACTGCGGCACACAGCATGGGGCTCAGTGCAGGGCAACCGCGGCACACAGCACAGACTTCGCCACAGAGCAACCGTGGTAGAGAACCCAGAACTCATCGCAAGCCAACCGCGGAACACAGCCAGGACCTCGGCGCAGNCGGTGCAAGGCGTCCATGGCACAGAGCCCGGACCTCGGTGCAGGGCGACTGCGGCACACAGCATGGGGCTCAGTACAGGGCAACCGCGGCACACAGCATGGACTTCGCCACAGAGCAACTGTGGTAGAGAACCCGGAACTCATCGCAAGCCGACCGCGGAACACAGCCAGGACCTCAGCGCAGGACGACTGCAGAACACAGCCCGGAACTCAGTGAAGGGCAACCGTGGCACACAGCATTGACATTGTCACAAGCCGAACACGGCTCACAGCCTGGAACTCGGCACAGGGTGACCGTGGCACACAACCCGGACCTCGGCACAAGCGACTGCAGCACACAGCCTGGATCTAGGCACAGGCAGACCATGACACACAGCCCGGACCTTGCTGCAGGGTAACAGTGACACAAACCCTGGACCTCAGGGCACGGTCACAGTGGCACATGCCCCGGACTTTGATGATGGACGTCCGTGACACACAGCCCCGACCTTGGCACAGGACAACCGTGACACAGCCCAGACCTTGGCAAAATGTGACCAAGCACCTAGACTGGACCTCGGCACAGGGCACCGCGACACACAGCCCGAACCTGGCCCGAGGGTGACCGCATAACACAGGCTGGAATTTGGCGCAGGTTGGCCACGTCACACAGCCCAGATCTTGGTGCAGGGCGACCGTGATACTCAGCCCAGACTGGGCACAGGGAGATGGCGGCACACAGCTTGAACCTTGGCACAGGACGACCATGGCCACAGGGCGAATGCGACACACAGCATGGACCTTGACGAAAGCCGAACACGGCTCACAGCCCGGACTTTGTCGCAAGCCGACTGTGGCTCACAACCCAGAACTCGGCTCAGGGCAAGCACGGCACACAACCCAGACCTCAGGGCAGGTGACTGTGGCACACTGCCTGGATTGCAGCACAGGCCGAGCACGGCACACAGCCCGGACCTCGGCGCAGGTTGACTGCGGCACATAGCCTGGACCTCGGCCCAGGGCAACCGTGGCACACAGAACGGACCTCGGTGTAGGCCGACCATGGCACACAGAGCGGAAATTAGTGCAAGTCCATTGGGGCACACAGTCCAGAACTAGGCGCATGTGATCGTGGTACACAGCCTGGACCTCGGCGCAGGGCGACCGTGGCAAACAGCCTGGACCTCGTTGCAGGTCGACCAAGGTTCACAGCCCAGAACTTGGTGCAGGGCAACCGAGTAACACAGCCAGAATTCCAACAGATCAAACGGGTCACACAGCCCGGACCTACTTGCAGGGTGATCGCGGCACTCAGCGCGGACACGGCACATGGCGACCGTGACACAGAGACCGGAACTCAGTGCAGGGCAACGGCGTAACACATCCCTGACATCAGCGCAGGCAGAACGCAGAACACAGCCCAGACCTCAGTGCAGGGCGACTGCAAGAGACAGCCCAGATCTTGGTGCAGGGCAACCACAGCACAAAGCCCGGACCTAGGCACAGGGGGATGGCGGCACAAAGCCTGGACCTCGGTGCAGGGCATCCGTGGCACACAGCTGAACTTGGCGCAGGGAGACCATGGAACTCAGCCTGAACCTCGGTGAAGGGCGATCCCAGCACACAGCACGTACTTCCGTGCAGGGTAACCGCAGCACACAGCATGGACCTCAGCACAGGGTGAAGGTGGCACACATCACTGAACTCGGTGCAGGGCAACCGCAGCACACAGCCCGGACCTTGTTGCATTGTGACAGTGACACAAAGCTTGGACCTCGGCACACCGTGACCACAGCACAAGCCCTAGACCTCAGCAATGGGCGTCCGTGACACACAATCTGACCTCGGCACAGGACGACTGCAACACACAGCCTAGATCTTGGCACAGAGCAACCACGGCATTCAGCCAAGACTTCGGTGCAGAGCGACTGCAACACACTTCCCGGACTTCATCACAAGCCGACCACGGCACACAGCCCGGACTTCATTGTAGGTCAACCGCGGCACACAGCCTGGACTTTGGCGCAGGGCGACCGTGGCACACAGCCTGGACCTCGTTGGAAGGCGATGGCGGCGCACCACCCGGACTACATCGCAGGTCGACCGTGGCACACAGCCCGGAACTTGGCACAAGACGACCACGACACACAGCCTGGGCCTCAGTGCAGAGCGACCATGGCACATGCCCCAGACCTCAGCGATGGGTTTCTTCCACACACAGCCCCAACTCGGCACAGGATGTACATGACACACAGCCCGGACCAAGGCAAAATGCCATCACAGCACAAGCCCAGACTTCAGCGCAGCGAGACCGCAGACACAGCACTGACCTCGGTGCAGCGCAGCATGGCACACAGCCCAAACGTCGGCAAAGGGCAACCGTGGCACACTGCCTGAACCTCAGCACAGGGCGACCGTGGAACACAGCCCAGACATATGCCCAGGGTGACCACGGTACACAGCCGGGACCTAGGCGCTGGGTGACCACGGCACACAGCCCGGACAGTGGCCCAGGCCGACCGTGGCACACAACCCGGACCTCGGCACAGGGCGACTGCGTCACACAGCTCAGACTTCGGCACAGGCAGACCACAGCACACAGCCCAGACCTCGGCACAGTGTGACCGCAGCACACAACCTGAGCTCAGTGCAAGGTGACCATGGCACACAGCAGGAACTTCGGTGCAGGGTGACCATGGCTCACACCCCGGCCCTCATTTTAGGGAAACCACGGAACGCGCCCTGGACCTAGGCACAAGGCAACGACATTACACATCATGGCCCTCGGCCAAGGCAGACGGTTGAACAGAGGTTGGACCTTGGCATAGGCCGAACTCGGTACACAGCCCGGACTTTGGTAGAGGGCAACCACAGCACACAGCTTGGACCTTGGCGCAGAGCGACCGCAGCACACAGCCCGGACTTCAGAGCAGAGCGATTGCAGCACACACCCCGTACCATGGCGCAGGGTGAACGTGGTACAAAGCCCGGACCTTGGTGCAGGGCGATTGTGGCACATAGCCCATACCTGGGCAAAGGGCAAATGCGGCAAGCATCCTAGACCTCGACACTTGGTGATCGTGGCACACAGTCTGGAACTCGTTGCAGGGTGAATGCAGCACACAGCCTGGACCTCAGCGCAGGGCGACCATGGCACACAGTCCAGACCTCGGTGCAGGGCGGTGGCGGAACATGCCCCAGACCTTGGTGTTGGATGACAGTGGCACATGCCCCGGGTCTCAGCTTAGGGCAACGGCAGCACAAGCTCTGGACCTTGGCACAGGGTGATATTGGCACACGCCCTGGCCCTCAGCCAAGGCAGATGGTGGCACAGAGCCCGGACCTGAATGCAAGCCGACCGAGGCACACAGCCCAAACTTCAGCACAGGGCGACCATGGCACACATCCTGGACCTCGGCCAGGGTGACCACGGAACACAGCACGGACATTGATGCAGGGTGAACACGGCAAAGAGCCCTGATCTCGTCTCATGGCCACCGTGGCACACAGCGCGTACCTCAGCACAGGGCGACTACAGTAGAGACATCACTCCTCGGGGCATGGCGACCGTGGCAAATGCCCTGGACCTCGGTGCAAGGCGACTGCGGAACACAGCCCGGACCTCAGCAGAGGGCGACCGTGGCACATAGCAAAGAACTCGGCACAGGGAGATAGTGGAACAAAGCCCAGAACACGCCTCAGGGCGACCGTGGCACACAACTTGGAACTCGGTGAAGGGCAACAGTGGCACAAAGCTTGACATCAGTGCATGGCGACCATGGCACATAGCACAGACCTAGACACAGGGCAACCACAGGACAGAGCCCGGACCTTGGCGAAGGGCGATCGCAACACACAGCCTAGACCTTGGTGCAGGGCGACTGCAGCACAGAGCCCGGACCTCAGTGCATGGAGACTGCAGCACACAGCCTGGACGTCGGTGCAGGGAAACAGCAGCACAGATTCCGGACTGTGGTGCTGGGCCACGGTGGCACAAAACCCAGACCTCGGCACTGGCCACCTCGGTACACAGCCTGGTTCACGTTAAAGGGCGAGCGTGGCACACATCCTGGTCCTCGGCGCAGGGCGCCCACAGTACATAGCCCAGAACTCAGCGCAGGGCTACCACATCACATTGCCTGAACCTCGGTGTAGGGTGATGACTTCAACACCCAGGTCCTTGGTGCAGGCCAACCGTGGCAAACACCCCACACCTCAGTGCAGGGCGATGGTGGCACACACCCCGGACCATGGTGCAGGGTGATGGCTTCACACACACCAGATCTAGGCCAAAGCCATCCGCGGCACACACCCTGGACCTCGGCACATGGCGACGGCGGCTCACACCATGGACAGCGATGCAGGTGACCACAGCACACACTGCGGACCTTGGTGCAGGGTGACGGTGGAACACACCCCGGATCTCGGTGCAGGGCATTGGCAGCACACACACCGTACTTGGCGAAGGGCGACGATGGCACACACCCCGGAACTTAGCACTGGGCGATGGCAGAACACACCCCGGACATCGTCATAGGGTGACTGCAGTACACACATTGCACCTCGGGTCCTGGCGATGACGGCACACACCACGGACTTTGGTGCAGGGTGACAAGGCACATACCCCGGACTGAGCGCAGGGCCACGGCACCACATGCCCCGGAAATCGGCACAGGGTGACAGCGGCACATGCCCTTGACATGGGCACAAGTCGATGGCTGAACATGACCAGAAACTCGATGCAGGGCGACCATGGCACACAGCTCGGACCTCGATGCTGGGCAACAGAGGCACACAGCCTGGATTTCGGTGCAGGGCGACCACAGCACACAGTCCGGACCTGGGCACGGGCCGATCACAGCACAGAGCCTGGACCTCGTCGCAGGGTGACCACGGAACACAGATCAGACCTCTGTGCTGGGCGAAGGTGGCACATGCCCCAGACCTCAGCACAGGGCGATGGCAGCAGATGCCCTGGACTTTGGTGCAGGGTGACAGTGGCACATGCCCCGGACTTCAGCACAGGGTGATGGTAGCACACACCAAGGACATTGGTGCAGGGCGACGGCGGCACAAACACTGGACCTTGGCGCAGTCGACCGCTGCACACAGCCCGGATCGCGGGGCCAGACGACCGCAGCACACAGCCCGGACCTGGGCGCAGGGCGACCACAGCACACACCCTGGACCATGGTGCAGGGTAACCACAGCACACAGCCAGGACATCAGTGCAGGGTGACCGTGTCACACTCCCCAGACATCGGTGCAGTGTGTCAGCAGCACACACCACGGATTTCATCCCAGGGCAATGGTAGCACACACCACGGAATTCATGGCAGGGCAAACGCAGCACACAGCTTGGACCTCAGGGCAGGGTGATGGCGGCACACAGCCTGGACCACGGCGAAGGGTGACCGCAGCACACAGCCAGGACATCAGCGCAGGGCGACCTCGGCAAACAGCCCGGACCTCAGCACTGGGTGACAACGGCACACAGCCCTGACTTTGAAGCAGGACGACCGCGGCACACAGACCATACCTTAGTGTTAGGAGACCGCGCCACACAACTCGGACCTCGGAGCAGGGCGACTGCGGGACACAGCTCAGACCTCGGGGCAGGGCTATCGCGGCACATATTTGGGACCGCAGCACAGGGTGACTGCGGCACACAGCCTGGACTTCGGCGCAGAGTGACGTGGGCACACTCCCTGGACCTTGGTGCAGGCAGACTGTGGCACATGCCATGGACCACGGTGCGGGGCGACGGGGACACATGCCCCAGACCTCAGGACAAGGTGACGGTGGCACATGCCCCGGACCTTGGCTCAGAGCAATGGTGACACATGCCCTGGTTCTTGGCACAGGGCGATGGTGGCACATGCCCCGGACCTCGGCACAGGGTGACAGAGGCACACACCTCAGACCTCACCACAGGGCGATGGTGGCACACAGACCTGAACTCGGTGCAGGGCGACTGCAGCACAAAGCCCAGATCTCACTGTGGTGTGAATGTGGCATATAGCCCAGAACTCGTTGCAAGGCAATTGCGGCACACAGCCCTGACTTGGGTGCAGGCCGACAGTGGCACACAGACTGAACCTCGGCCCAGGGCGCCCACAGCACACAGATTGGACTTTGGCTCAGGGCGACCGTGGCACACACCCCGGACCTTGGTGCAGGGCGACTGCGGCACACACCCCAGACCTCGGCGCAGGGTGGCTGCAGCACACAGCACGGGCCTCTGCACTGGGTGATGGCAGGACACTCCCCGGACATTGGTGCTTGACATCGGTGGCAGACACCACAGACTTTGGCACAGATCGACGGCAGCACACACCCCGGACCTCAGAGCAGGATGACCACGTCACACAGCCCGGACTTCGCCACAGCATGACTGCAGCACACAGCCCGACCTCGGTGCGGGGCAACCGCGGCACACAGCCCAGGCTTTCGTGCAGGACGTCACACAGCATGGACCTCAATGCAGAGCAACTGTAGCACAAAGCCGGGAACTCGTCGCAAGCCTAGGGTGGAACACAGCCCGGACCTACACGCAGGGCGACTACGGCACACAGCCCGGAACTCCGAGCAGGGCGACACTGGCACACAGCACGGACCTCAGCAGATGGCAAGCGCGGCACACAGCCTGGACCTCGGAGGAGAACAAACACAGCACAGAGCCCGGAACTTGTCACTAGATGATGCGGAACACAGCCAGGACCACAGCACAAGGCGAATGCAGCACACAGCCCGGACCTCGGCGCAGGAAGACCGTGGCACACAGACTGAATTTCAGTAAAGGGCGACTGTGTCACACAGCCCGGACTTCGGAGCAGGGCGACCGTGGCACACAGCCCGGGCCTCGGTGCAGGGAGACCACGGCACACAGACCGAACTTCAGTGAAGGGTGACTGTGGCACACAGATCGGAAATCTGTGAAAGGCGACCGCGGCACAGAGCCCGTACCTCTGCAGAAGTCTACGATGGCACACAGCCTGGACATCAGCACAGGGCGACCATGTCACAGTTTGGACCTCAGCGCAGACCAACCGTGGGACAGAGCCTGGAACTCGTAACAAGCCAAGAGCTGAACACAGCCCGGACCTCAATGATGAGTGACTGTGGCACATAGCCCCGACTTTGGTGCAGACCCTTGCGGCCCACAGCCCAGAACTCGTCGCTAGCTGCCCATGGAACACAGCCCATTGCTCGAGGCAGGTGACCGCGGCACACAGCCTGGACCTCGGGGCAGTGCGACCGCAGCACACAGCCTCGACCTCCGTGCAGGGCGACTGCGGCACACATCCTGAACAACAGTGAAGGGTGTCCATGGCACACAGTCCACAACTCGTCGCTATCCGACCACGGAACACAGGCCGGACCTCGGCACAGGGCGATCATGGCACACAGCATGGACCTCAGCGTAGTGACCGCGATACAGAACCTGGAATTCTTCTCAAGCTGCGGGCGGAATACACCCCGACCTCAGCCCAGGGCGACCCTGGCACACAGCACAGACTTCAGCAGATGGCGACCACTGCACACAGCCCGAACCTCGGCTCAGGGCGACCATGGCACACAGGACGGACATCTGCAGAAGGCTACCGTGGCACACAGCCTGGATCTCGGCACAGGGCAACTGCGGCACACAGCCCGGACCTCGAAGGAGAGCAAACAGGGCACAGAGCATGGAACTCATCACTAGCTGACCGTGGAACACAGACCGGACCAAGGCACAGGGCAACTGCAGCACAGAGCCTGGACGTCGGTGCAGGGTGACAGTGGCAGACATCCTGAACTTCAGTGAAGGGTGACCGTGGGACACAGCCCAGATATCTGTGAAGGGCAACCATGGCACAGATCCTGAAACTCGTCGCTAGCTGACCACGGAACACATCACGGAACTGGGCGCAGGGTGACTGCGGCACACAGCCCGGACCTTGGCACAAGGCGACAGCGGCACACAGCCTGGAATGCGATGCAAGGCGACCGAGGCACACAACCCGGAACTCGGCATGTGCGAATGCGGCACACAGCCCGGAACTCAGTGCACGTCGAACACAGCACACAGGCCAGACC
>SJYV01006726.1:6707-22257 GCA_006410875.1 Neotragus pygmaeus
AGTATACTAATGCATATATATGGAATTTAGAAAGATGGTAACGATAACCCTGTATGCGAGACAGCAAAAGAGACACAGATGTATAGAACAATCTTTTGGACTCTGTGGGAGAGGGAGAGGGTGGGATGGTTTGGGAGAATGGCATTGAAACATGTATAATATCGTATGTGAAATGAATTGCCAGTCCAGGTTCGATGCATGATACAGGATGCTCGGGGCTGGTGCACTGGGATGACCCAGAGGGATGGGATGGGGAGGGAGGTGGGAAGGGGGTTCAGGATGGGGAACACGTGTACACCTGTGGCAGATTCATGTCAATGTCTGACAAAACCAATACAATATTGTAAAGTAAGTAAATAAAAAATAAACAAGGGATGGGATGTGGCTGGAAGAGTATGAAGCAGGTCTGTCCCAAGGCTTTGAAGGAGGGAGAGGAGATCTGCTGTCAGGTGGGTGAGGGCTGGAAGGAAATATGGAGAAGGCAATTTTTTTTTTTTCTGGAATAGAAATAGAACAGCATTTCTCTACAGTTTCTAGGGTCTCTGAACAGTTGTGTTAGGTTCAAAGAAATTGCAAAGAGTTATTAGTCTTCCCTAATAGTACCTTCAGAAATACTATTTGTTTTCCAGGAACTAGCTAATCCCTCAAAGAAAAAAAACAATGATTGAAAATGGTAAAAGGTAACAAAACTATTCTTCTGCTGCCTCAGGGTCTTTTCAGAAGGCAACTTGCTTCCCAGAATTCAGCTACTTCAATGTCTTTCACGGGAATAAGATCTGTAAGGAGACTTCTCTGTCTGAGAAATCATTACCTACATCAAAGCATTTCCTTTTACCAGAGAAAAGAGGAGATAGGCCAGAGTCGTGCCTAAATAAAAGAAGAACATATTTGAAATCAAAACTACAGCGTATTATGTGGCACAGTTATATAAGCTTTGCTGTTACTGGATTGAAAATGACCTCAAAGTATCTATCCAGTTTATATTTCCCCAACTTTTTATAATTCTTTGAAGATGACCTGTTAGAAAATCCCTTTCGTAGAGTTCTTATATTGGATGAGATGTAAGTTGTCTTGTTAAACCTCAGAAACGTGTGACTAAACTTTGGGAGGAATTCAGCACACATAATCATGGTAACCTTTGGCTTCATTCTTTTAGAAGTAGACATGAAAATGAAATGCTTTCTCAGTTATATGTTTGAAGTTTATTTTTTTTTCCAGTTGTCTTGTATAATCAAGATATAAACCTAAAAAGATAAACATTAGAACAACACAAATATAAAAGAAAAAACTCATACATGCTATATTATACCTACATATCCAAATGAAAAGACAGGTTTCATTACATAGATTTAATTATATCATTGAATGTAGTTCTAAATATCCAAATGTGTCTACTACAGGAAAACTAGAATGACAATCTGATATGAAGATTTATCTGAATGGTCTCTTCTAGTGTTTCTATGTTTTTGTGTATAATGGCTACCCCATATTGATGAAAAATCGATAGACAGTTGAACTCATCTGGTTCGGCTGGACCTGGTCATGAGTCCCTGATTAAGAACATCTTTATGGCAGGGGATTCATGGATGAGTTCTGTTCTGCTCGTGTACAGCACAGGGTTTATTTGGGGACCAGTGGATGATACAGTCATAGGTTCTGTTCTCAGAGCTCCATCTGCCTAGCTACCCAACTCTGATTTGTAAAATCAAGAGAGAAAAATCTCTCTGTATGGGAATAAGCTTGCCTTGGTGGATTTCATGACCTTGACAAATATGGGAGACATAGCACTTTGAAACGGCTGTCAACATTCAACGTCGTAATTAATGTAGATCTATGCCCTCTCTGTGTGGCTTTATGCAGCTTTCTCACTTCCTGCCTTTACTAAGTACCTCCAGTGTGTCAGATGATGCTACTGGGTATACTCAGATGCACAAGATAGGGTTTCCATGTCAAGTGAGACTCTTAACAATCCCTGTGAGAATCTGCTCGTCAGGTTTATAGTGTTGCTCTGCACAGAAGGAGGCAAGGGGGAAATGATTCCTTACTGTATTAATTCTGGGAATCTGAGCTGTGGCATGAGGTGGTCCCATTTCCATGTGTAGATGATATCAGTTCAGTTGCTCAGTTGTGTCCGACTCTGTGACCCCATGGACTGCAGCACACTAGGCCTCCCTGTCCATCACCAACTCCCGGAGTTTACTCAAACTCATGTCCATTGAGTTGGTGATGCCATCCAACCATCTCATCCTCTGTCGTCCCCTTCTCCTCCCACCTTCAATCTTTCCCAGCATCAGGGTCTTTTCAAATGAGTCAGCTCTTCGCATCAGGTGGCCAAAGTATTGAAGTTTCAGCTTTAGCATCAGTCCTGCCAATGAATATTCAGGACTAATTTCCTTTAGGATGGACTGGTTGGATCCCCTTGCAGTCCAAGGGACTCTCAAGAGTCTTCTCCAACACCACAGTTGAAAAGCATGAATTCTTTGGTGCTCAGCTTTCTTCGTAGTCCAACTCTTACATCCATACATGACTACTGGAAAAGCAACAGCTTTGACGTTTGTCGGCAAAATAATGTCTCTGTTTTTTAATATGTGGCCTAGGTTGGTCATAGCTTTTCTTCCAAGGAGCAAACATCTTTTAATTTCATGACTGCAGTCACCATCTGCAGTGATTTTGGAGCCTAAAAAAAATAAAGTCTCTCACTGTTTCCATTGTTTCCCNGTCTCTGTTTTTTAATATGTGGCCTAGGTTGGTCATAGCTTTTCTTCCAAGGAGCAAACATCTTTTAATTTCATGACTGCAGTCACCATCTGCAGTGATTTTGGAGCCTAAAAAAAATAAAGTCTCTCACTGTTTCCATTGTTTCCCCATCTATTTGCCATGAAGTGATGGGACCAGATCCCATGATCTTAGTTTTCTGAATGTTGAGTTTTAAGCCAACTTTTTCACTCTCCTCTTTCACTTTCATCCTGAGGCAAGGGTGGTGTCACCTGCATATCTGAGGTGATTGATATTTCTCCTGGCAGTCTTGATTCCAGCTTGTGCTTCATCCAGTCCAGCATTTCTCATGATGTACTCGGCGTATCAGACTCGATAGATGTGAGTCTGAGTGAACTCCGGGAGATGGTGATGGACAGGGAGGCCTGGCGTTTTGTGATTCATGGGGTCGCAAAGAGTCAGACATGACTGAGCAACTGAACTGAACTGAGCTGAACTCTGCATATAAGTTAAATAAGTAGGATGACAATATACAGCCTTGATGTACTCCTTTCCCAATTTGGAACCAGTCTGTTTTTCCATGTCCAGTTCTAACTGTTGCTTTCTGACCCTCATACAGATTTCTCAAGAGACAGGTCAAGTGGTCTGGTATTCCCACCTCTCTAAGAACTTTCCAGTTTGTTGTGATCCACACAGTCAAAGGCTTTGGCATAGTCAATAAAGCAGAAGTAGATGTTTTTTTCTGGAACTCTCTTGCTTTTTCTATGATCAGATGGATTTGATCTCTCATTCCTCTGGCTTTTCTAAATCCAGCTTGAACATTTGGAAGTTCACAGTTCACACATTGTTGAAGCCTGGCTTGGAGAATTTTGAACATTACTTTGCTAGCCTGTGAGATGAGTGCAATTGTGTGGTAGTTTGAACATTGTTTGGCATTGCCTTTCTTTTGGGTTGGAGTGAAAACTGACCTTTTTCCTGT
Source organism: Neotragus pygmaeus (assembly GCA_006410875.1). Classification (NCBI taxonomy): domain Eukaryota; kingdom Metazoa; phylum Chordata; class Mammalia; order Artiodactyla; family Bovidae; genus Neotragus; species Neotragus pygmaeus. The sequence goes on from SJYV01006726.1 coordinate 10,402, forward strand.
CCTGCAGCCACTGATACACCACTGTAGGTGGTTTATCACAGTGAAAGAAGAAATGTAATTTCATGAAAAAGTTTCACTCCTTCTACTCTGCTTGGTATTTTTCTTAATGAGAATAGAGTAGAATCAAAACAGCATCTGTGGTTTAAAATAAAATGAGGGCTGCAACTTCATTAATGTGTGTATATGTATGTGTATGTGTATATATGTATATAAACACACATAAATATATACACGTATATACACATAGTATACATATGCAGATAAATAAATACCTATGGAGAGTTTATGCTTAATGAAATGAAAAGATTAATGTATGTCTATGTAAAGATACAGTGTACATACTTTTATTGAAAAATAGATTAATGAAAGGATGAGTACCAAAATATTGATGATTATCTCCTGAGTGTGGGACTTTAGGTGACCTTTTCTTTCTGTGTTATTGGAGCGGTTTAAAGCACGTATGTGCTTTTTATGTAATTCAAACAAAAACAAAGCTGGTTTCATTGTGAAGAAGGAGGGTCTACACAACACTAAATCCCTGCATTCCAAATTCTTGCCAAAGAATACACTCATTGCCTGCCACCAGAGTTTTTTAAGTGTTCAGTCCAAATCATCTGAAGGACATGCAGTTCATTCGCTTCTGAGGTCTTGTGTTCAGCCTGAACAGCCCAGAGCTATTGCTTGTATTGTCTTGCCCCGTTTTCATCTTCCCTGGCCACATACCTCCACCAGTTAGCATTTTGACAGTGTATTAAATGAAGCAAACATAGAAAACCTACTGAAAATTTACTCACCCAAAGCCTACTATTAATCCATAAAGACACATAAAAGAACCCTCTGACATACAAAATTAGAAAAAGTTTTCTTATCCCATAGAATTAAGTATGGTCATGAACTCTGTGGAGTTTGCCACTCATAGAATTTCCTATTTTGCTTTGCCTGACAGGAATCTTTCAGTTCGGATTTTGCAACCTAACCTCAGTCACTATTCACCAATGTTTGCAGCCATTTCTCCCTTCATTGCCTCCCAAAGGAGCTTTTTAAGGAATATTTGTTTCTAATCATCTAATTATGCACCCTTCCATGAACTTTTAAGACCACTGATAAAACGTGTATTTCTTTGTGTACCATATAAATATATATATTTGTGCTTTATACAGAAAAAGAGTAAGTTTTTTTTTTTTACATGCCAAAATTTTTAAAATCCCTATCAAGAATGTGTGCTATATAGCAAATAATGGCCTATGTATCCTTCCAGTCATATTCCTGTCTAAACTTGTTATTTTATTTAATTTTCCCTAGTTCTCTCAATATATTTGTATAGAAAAGCGTGCATGCACACACACACACACAGTCAAATATGCTTAGTGGAAGCAGTTTTGTAAAGATAATTTGATATATCATTAGATATAAATTGAGAGACCATAATCAGTGCTACCGTAGGCAAATTTGGCATTGGAAATAAAGAGGTTCTTTACAGGCTAAGCTTTGATCATGATACTTATGTGACCTAGGGAAAGAAGACAGAGTCCATCTTGCATATGCTTGTGCATTTAGAAATATCAGCCATGACTGCAAGATGGAGGAAAACAGTGTAAACCAGAACATTGTAAGCAATTTTTTTTCTGTCACAAGTGTTTCTTTAAAAAAATGCATTCATTTCCTTTAATATATGCTCCTCCTCTACCAAGGCCCCCATATATATATATACAGACACACACACACACACACACACACACACACACACACACACACACACAGAAGGCCCCCATACACACACACACACACACACTCAGACAGACAGACACAAATTTTATATATATATATAAAAGTTTCTGTTCTAGTCCCTTTCATTACTCTCTTCTGGACCCTTTTGATCCTATCTACCTTGAAGGGGCACAACCTAAAGTACAAAGAGTCTCAGAAATAAAAAGGAGAGCCGCGTTACAAAACATACTTCCTGTTTTGGTGCGGCCAGACATACCGTGTACTAAACAGTGTTCAGGACAGATGTGCCCATTCATTTCCAGGCACAAGTGAACTGTCAGCCTTGCTGAAATTATTTAAAGCCTACATGTTTTATGTGGATTATTGTTGGGGCCACTTCTCTAAAATACAGGAATAAATGCATTCAAAATACATGGACGGGTCCAGATGACTTTTCCAAGCAAGATAGTATTGCCTTATTGTGGGACATGAACCACAGAAATATAATGGTTCATGAATAATTGTTTTAAAAGAGTTAACAATCTTGAAATGTTTGACCTGGGGAAAATTTTTGTCAATATTGATCTACTTAATAGTTTTTAAATTTCAAAAAATATATATGTCCTAGTGGAGACGCATGCAACATCAAGAGGATTTGTGTGATAGTGGCTTTCTTTCCTAATTGATTATGAAAGAAAATTTGAACTATTTAAATTTATTCTATAGCTGCATAGCTTCATGCAGGCACATAAAGTGTTTCTGGGAATAAGTGACGGGAGATTGGAGAGCAGACTTTTAGGAGAGGGAAGCACTCATTCACATTCATAAGGACTGCAATGCTTACGAATGTTAGAATCATTTAAGTGATGGTTTAGGCTAAAACTGAAGAAAAACTCATTTATTTCATTCAGCAATTATTTACGGAGCCTCTTCTAAGGGCCAAGCATTGCTCTAGGTATGTGAGTTTTTATATGATGGTTCCTACTGTCATAGGGGTTATATGTTCACAGTGGAAGTCACACTGATTCAGCTCAGGAGCCTGAAATCAAAGTGTCACAGGGCTGTTCCCGATAGAGGCTCTGAGGGAGCCTCGGTTCCAGTCCTCTCCCAAATTCTTGGGGCTGCAGGAAGTCTTGGGCTTTCCTTGGCTTATAGAAGCATCACTGATCTCTGCCTTCATTTTCACACGCCTTCTCTGTGTCATCTCCTGGCTTTCCTCTCTGTTTAAAATCTCCCTTTTCTTTTCTAAGGGCACCAGTCACTGGGTCTAGGACCTACCCTAAACCCAGAATGATCTCATCTCAAGAGCCTTAACTTTGTTACATCTGCAAAGATCCTATTTCCAAGTAAGCTCACTGAAGTCAGGGGTTAGGACTTAGATATATTTTGGGGGAAAGGCAATGTAACCCCCTATGTTGATATTTTGTCCAGAAGAAAGGTGACTCCAGTTTTGTTTGGATGTTAATTATCATGGAGGACTCAGATTCTTTCCATTCTTTTTTTTTCTCACTGTCAATCTGGGGGTGCTGGTTTTATGGTTCTTAGTCTTCAGGGTGGTTGCAGCTACTGTGAGCGTCAGATCAGCGACACCACCATTTATAAGAAAAACAGCTCCTTCATTGCTTTGCTCCCTGAGTGCAGGGATGTGTCCCTTTTATTCACAGCAGTCCCCAGCACCCAGAGGAGTGGGTGGAATGTTGTAGTGTCAGCTAAAACCAGTTGAATGAATTATTTGGTGGGGAGTTCATCACGTGTTCATGCCTGCACCAAAGCATTATGGGAACAGGTGGGGGGGGCAGTGCTTGGAACTATCAACATTTCTAAGGCCAAGGCTGGCTTAGTATGAATGGGGCAAAAACCTTGCTGTTGTGCCAAAACATTATTCTAGTTAGCAAGGAGAAAAGGGCCGTGTAAATGTTTATTGGACAAGCAATTTCAATGTTTTAGAAAGGGGTGTATCAGAAAAGTTCTGGTATATGCTGAACTGAATCGTTTCAGGTCTCTGTCATAAAAATGTCAATGACGTTTAAGAGATTTAAGTTTTAGAGACACAGGCCATTTCTGAGAGATTTTCACCATCTAGCTATCAGAGGCTATCATCTAGCCTCCAGCCTGGATATGAATATAATCTAGCTTCTCAAGACTTTCTTGTGTGAAACCTTCTGCCATATCATTAGCTTACACTATATGTTTATACACAAGCCATTTTCATAATGAAATAATAAACTAGTAATTGAATAAATTGGTAATAAATTATTAAATGATTTAGCACAGATGGGCTAATTCCGTCAAAACCACGGGGTCAGAGTTTATGAGCAATCAAAACCTAAGACCACAGTGCTTTTTTTTATGAAGTGTTTTAAGAAAAAAATAAATCTCCTCAAGTTTTTCTTGGTTTTCTCTTATCCAGTATTGCACAATATGTTGATATAATGAAATGAGCATTTGTTTTCTAAATAGTACCTTTGGAGTCCATCTTGTCAAAACCCAATAGAGTATTGTAAAGTTAAATTTAAAAATAAATAAATTAATTAATTATAAAAAATAAATAAATAAATAAAAGGGCCACCAAAAAAATAAATAAATAAATAAATAAATTAATGACCAAATTTAAAAAAAAAAGAAAAATTAATTACAAAACAGCTGCTATACAAAAATCTCTCAATATATGTACACATGCCCATGTATGAATCTAACTGCACTTATTTTACATTGTGTATTATTTGTTTAGACAGATTTCTTTAGATACTGGAAGACTTAACAGCTGCAAAAATGAAAACTAACCATTGTCTCCACTGTATCTAAGGGCTGCAGAAGGAAATGGGGTGTAAAATAAAACCTCTGTGCAGTTAGCGGGTCACCTTTTCAGGATTATTGATTGTTCCACTAAGTGGGCAATTAAAAACGAAAACTGAAGAACTGAATATCCAGGTGTAAACAGATGCCTATTTGAAACTTTACAAAGCAAAGACATTAAAACATCTATTGTTCAGCATTTCCTTGAAGGTGAAATGGGATTCTGCAACTTGCTACATTTAGCTCATCAGAATTTACAAATAATCACCACCCCCTGAGAGAAAGTAACAATACAGGAGGAACTAAGACAATGTGTTCAAATCTGTATTGTGGGGCCGAATGGCTTCCATCCCAGACTCTTTAGAGACTGGCTTCTTGTTTTGTTGCAACTGTCACAAAGAATTGATGTTGAAATTGCACAGTCCCTGAAGGATTAAAAATATTGAGTCTCTAAATTAAACAGTAGAGGTGGAACTGGGGACTAATGAATTTAGAACAGGAAATGGTAACCATAGGAGAGATCTATTAAGCGTAACCTGGGGATGGTTATGTTGAGAGGGTCAAACAGAATCATCTACATTTCCACCAAGAGTGTATGTACCTGGAACTAACGCACACTATTTTGTTAGAACAGATGCTTCAGAAGAATCTGTGACACGCTGGGGAAAACAGCAGATATGAAAAAGAGTTTCCATCCTATTCTATATGACAGACCATCAGAACCAGCCATATAGAAGGAATGACACCATAATTTGGTGTGTGTCTAGGTCATTGTCAGGACACATACAGGGAGCATTTGTTCCCAACAGTGACCATGGCTCTGGGAGGATCTGGCTGAAAAATGCCATTAGTTATATTGCTTTTGTCTCACCTGAATGTGAACATGTTTAGTCGCTCAGTCGTGTCCAACTCCTTGCGACTCCGTGGACTGTCACCTACCAAGCTCCCCAGGCGACAGTCCGTGGAGTCTTTCAGGCAAGAGTACTGGAGTGGGTTGCCATTTCCTTCTCCAGGAGATCTTCACCTGAATAGCTATGTCTTTTAGTATGGTTTTTGGAAGCACTTGTTACATTGTTTGGATGACAATGAGTCACCTGGTTGGAACAAGTTTTTCCTGAACAGATGCCATATGGAAAGCTCTGTGGTAAATGTTAGGTGAGGAATGAAGAAATAGACCAACATTCTTCAAACATGCCCTGAGCTCTTACTGTGAGCAAGGCCGTAGGCTAGATGCTGGGAGAGAAGGATAGATTGGAATTAGGAAAAAGACAAGGATTTTGGTTTCAAGAAACATCCAGTATAGAAGCTAAGATAGCTAGCAAAGATTTTGTCTTTAGGAACGAGTTTTGAGCATCTACTGTATGTACTAAGGAGTTTATGATCTGACAGTATGGTTTCTAATTATGAACAAAAGGTTGAAGCTCTGAGGGAAGATATTCAAGGGTAAGATTGCAATTCAGAGGGTTACGGTGTAGGGAAGGATTTCATTAGTTGGGAGTGTGTGACGAATATTTGAGGCAGCAGGAAAGGTATGAGCAATGGCATGGAGATGCTGATGCAGGGTTAAGTTCAGACAACCAGACAATGGATTTTGGCTGAAGATTAACGAATTTGGAAGGGAGTACAAATAACAGGAAAACATGGAGGTCCAATCCTAAGTAATGACCTTAATTCTCTGTGTGTGTGATAGTCGGTCAGTTTTATTCAACTCTTTGTGATCCCATGGACTGTAGCCTGCCAGGTTCCTCTGTCCATGGAATTCTCCAAGCAAAAATACTGGAGTGGGGTAGCTATTCCCTTCCCCAGGGGATCTTTCCAACCCAGGGATCAAACCCGAGTCTTCTTCATTGCAGGCAGATTCTTTATCATCTGAGCCACCAGAGAAGCCCATACTTAATTCTGGTAACAATAAAACATTAAAAGGTTAAAATCTAATAGGTTTTATTCTGGCCAAGTTGTGGGGTAGTTCATCCTCTGCACCAGAATGTGGACTCAAGTTAGTTCTAGAGATACAATGTTGAAAAAGTCATGATGGAATTTAATATCCAGAGAGGGCAACATCAATAGCAGCTACACTGCAGCATAAGTATTTAATAATAGCTCTTAGGATATTGTTGGGTATTTAGCCCTCTTTTTATATTTTTTTATACCTCTCACAGAGATTTGGTCCACCTGAGTATTTTCTCTCTCTCTAGTCTACCTCTCAAAAAATAATGGTTTTCACCATATGACTTATTCCACCATTTTTGCAAAGTGGCTGTTGCCCCAAACATTTGCCCAACAACATGTGAAGGAACCAGGGAGAGTTTCCTTGCCAAACCTCTTGCAGACTTCTCCTGATGCATTGATTAGGTGTTTTGCCTGGGCTTTGGATGTAAGAAAAGCAGATGACTTGTTTTATCAGCTCTTGTATTGAAAGCAGGCCCTACCAGCTAGGAAGAGGAGGCTTTCATGGGGATAAAAGCTATTGAATACATAACTTGAAGTCTGCCACAGTAAACCACAACAAAATTATTATGCTTAATAAATAAACTTTTAAAATGGTTTATTATGATCATTTCTCAATGATGGTGTGGTCTTGATACTGTGTGGTAGAAGCTGGAAAGGTGTATACATTGTTTATAATACTTAGTTACTGTCATGGTAGCTGGAAATAATAAATACGATCTCTATTCTCCAAATAAAAAGTTGCCTCTAATTCTCAAATCATGGACTTCACTTTACCATTGTCATCATTGTAATCCTCATCATTACTGTGAATCGTTCTCATCAAATAGCTTTCATTTAGTCCTCTGCTTATACAGGATACGGCATTATCTTTTTCTCTCAAAAATGTGGAAACTAATGCTTTTGGAGAAATTGGGGTATTGGAAGGATAAATGAGCTCTTGCAGGCGTATCCCATTGTATGTAATAGATAAAATCCTAAAAATACAAGTCTACATTGAAGTTTTGAAAATTGAATCAATTTAAAATATACTAGGGGAAGTTGATATTTCAAGGAACATAGTAGTGAATCTGTAATGCCAGGACTCCATTTAAGGTGCAGATATTCAGCCTCAAGTTCAGCCATTTTCTAAACTTTTTTTTTTCCCCCATGTTGGGCTGTTCTTACATCGGTTATATGCTTTTTACTTTTTCAGGAAAATCATTACAAGCCAAGATTGTCTTTACTTCTAGGAACACAATATCTAGTCATTTCCTTTCATGTCTTAGAATTATTATCTTTATTATTCTTCATGTTTTCAGTTGAGTTCTATTTTAGACTAGCCATTTTGGAAGGTTCAAATAGTAAAATCTCAAAAATGGAAAAAAACTCAGGAATCGCACATAGTGGTTTATTGAAAATCTAGTTCAATGAATGATTCATGCTCAGCACACAAGCACATGAAAACTTAGGAGAAGATAAAGCAGCTGGAGATGAAAGGTGGAGGGTAGTAGTTCTTCCAGCTTGGTCCCTTCCTGGGTTCTCCCTCTTTTGGGAGGAGATGCTCGTGTCAGCTCCTTGAACAGGCTCTGAAATCAGACCACATGATTCAAATCCTGATGTTGCCAGCCATGAGAGGTAGGCAAACTTGGTACCTGCTTATCTTCTCTGTATCCTAGTCTCCTTATCAGGCTGTGAATGGTGGGTAATAATAGTCACTAGGTCAGCGAGTTGTGGAGGTGGTAAGAGTTAGGACCTAAAAGCACCTGGAATGGTTCCTATCTGAAACAGGCACTCAGGAAAGTTGGCTGTTAACATTATCCTCTATAAAGTGAAAGCTGCTCAGTCATGTCTGACTCTTTGTGACCCCTTGGACTATATATAGTCCATGGAATTCTCCAGGACAGAATACTGGAATGGGTGGCTGTTCCCTCCTCCAGTGGATCTTCCCAGCCCAGGGATCAAACCCTGGGCTCCTGCATTGCAGATTCTTTACCAGCTGACCCACCAGGGAAGCCCATCCTCTATAAAGTATTCACAAAATAATGTGACATGGAAGGACATCTTTTGAAATTTGCCTATCTAATTCCAAACCCTCATTTCACCAATCAGTGAGCAGAGTCCTTGAGGGGGGAACTGGTTTGCCTAATGTCAGGAAGGGAGGTGGTAACTGGAAAGATGAGTAGCTTCAGGCTTTGGAGGCCTCTTAGGCTTTCCCCACTGGGACTTCACTCAGCTCCAGAGGTTATTAGCACTTTTATTACAGGAACAAAAAGGCAATATTACAGGAACAAAAAGGCAATATGGCTCAAAGATTTGTTTAGGGTAGAGTTTCTCAAACTGGGCACTACTGACATTTTGAGCCAGATAATTCTCCTTTTGGCAGGGGCTGTCATGTCACTGTAGGACATCTAGCAACATCCCTGCATGCCAGTAGCACAAAAATGTCTTCAGACATTGCAGAATGTCATTTGGGTGACACAATCACACTTAACGTGAGAACTGCTTTATTAGTGCAGGTGATCCTGCCAGGAACACTAATGAAGAGGCGTAGAGCCCCACAAGGGGCTGAAACCCCACCCAGTGGCTCCCAAGGAACTTTCCCCGAGGCGCGGATCGTGCTCCTGTTCCTGCACATGCAGCAGTCTGCCTCCAGCTCTCTGAAATAGCAATAGGAGGGCCACTCTGTACTTAGAATGTGAACAATGTGTTTATACAATAGCCACTCTCAGAATAATGTAGAGTTCCTCAAAAGGCGTTTGAATTTCAGACTCTGAATTTTAAAAAGTGATACAAGATTAATTATCTGAAGCCTACCCTTAGACCATATGAGTGAAAACCTCGGGACTTTCGGAATCAAGCAGAGTTGATTTTATCTTCAAGCTTGTGCTGGTCCATTACTAACCCCAGCCCCCTTCTTTAATCTGAGCCTCTGTTCTCCCCTTACACCGTCTCTCTGCTTCTATCATGCATAGAAACCTCTTAGTTAAAATATATTTTATATTAAAAAGAACACTACTTGGAGAGCACAAACTCAATTTATGGCATATAACTATTGAAAAGATGATAGATTGTTCTCCATCATATATGCTGCTGTTTGTACACTCCCAGGTATGCTGCAGCCTTAACATTTTCTATTAACATTATAATGTTAAAATTTTTATTAGTACTGTAATTTTGGTGGCTCAGATGGTAAAGCTCCAGTGTTCTTGATCCTTGGATCTGGAAGATCCCCTGGAGAAGAGAATGGCTACCCATTCCAGTATTCTTGCTTGAAGAATTCCATGAACTGAGGAGCCTGGCAGGCTACAGTCTATGGGATCACAAAGAGCTGGACATGACTGAGCAACTAACACTTTCACTGTAATTTTAACTTACAAAACTTCTTCATGTATAGTATAGTCTTTAACCCTTTCAGCAGTATTAAAGGGAAAATCAGTTGAAAGAGGATGAGTAATGGTTTGAGATTACCACATCAGTAACTAACAGACCATTATTCCAATTAGATCCTGTAAATCAAAATTCATGTCCTTTTCACATTTCATTTTCTTTGAAATAAAGCTCCTCTGGTGTTTTTTTTTTTTTTTCCCATCTGTATAGCCATTGTTCATAACTATTTGGGAACTACCTTTGGAGACTGCCTTCAGAGCCTGTGGCAAGCTAGAAGCTACATCTAGGGAATGAGAACCATACTTGTCTCCCTAAAGCATTTATTCATCTACTTGGGAGAGTCAAGGTCAGTTTTAGACAGAGTCTAGCTGTAACATCTCAGAAATAATTTAGGATATATTTACCACCACAGTTGTTTTTGATCAACCAGTAGACCACTCCTTACTAAGCCCCCGTTTTGGAATATATATAACAAGATAATGTATATTGACAATATCAGAAAAATTGAGAACTGAAACTGATTTCCAGGCAGCGCTGAGTGGTCCAGTGCTAGATTCCCTTCCTAAAATTTCTTCTGAGACTTTAGAAAAGTGTAGCTGCCCAGACATCACCCCATGCAGGTCATGCTTCCATACATTTCAGGCAGAGACCATGAATCTGCATTTGTAACAGACATCCCAGATGGATCTGATGTGCAGTCACATTCTGGAGCCATTCTTGTGGTCACCTCCCTCATCTTATAACTGACCCTGCCCAGGGTCAGAGGAGGGCTCAGCCGCAAATGTCTAGACGCCAGGCTGGCTCCCCTTCTTCTGCCTCAAACTGCATAGCCTCTAAGGAAATCATTCACCAGTCAGAGAGACTATGTGATAATCTGGTTGGCTTTGTGTGACTGCAGCTCTCCAGCCATAAGAGTTGAAATCAGTTAACAAAAATTTGAAGGTCTGGTCTGCCTCCCACTCTGACATCAGTTCTTTTTTAAGGCTGAGAGAACATGAAGAGCTTCAAGCCGGAGGCTCTGAATGTATGGGGTTGGCCACTAAGTTTATTTGCATTTATCTATAACATATCATGGAATGAACTTTGTGACCAACCCAACAGTCCAACTACTAATACATTCTACATTTCCTATTTTTTAGCCAACTTGACCTGTCACACTCTAAAAACAATTTGGTGATTATCACAATATCATTGTGGATTTTTCTATGTCACCACCTATTTCTAAAGTTTTCATTTTACATAGCTTGGGACAACATTAAAAGTCTCATGGCTATAACGATTAGAAAATAATTCAGTAGAGTACACCGCCACGTGCTTTGCATCTGTGTCTGATTCTGCAGTGTTCACGGTAGCAGTGTCTTTGCCATCCTACATGGTACACTTGATTGCCAGCAAGATCTTGGTGATGCATTCAGCCTCATGCCCTGCATACCATTTCGCATCATCCTTTATACACAGTAGATTCCGTATTATATCTTTGAATGAGGGTGCAATTTTAAAAAGTGCATCTCAGCTGTGTTAAGCAAGTATGCCCTGAGCTATTAACAGTGCAGACCTGCTGGCAGAGCCAGGGGTTGGGAAGCATCTCTCAGCCAACAGCCTTTCTGTGTAGGGAAGCTGGCCAGACTGTGCTAACATGGCGCTTTGAAGTGAATTTCACATCTTGGAATTCCATGCACTATTAAAATGATCATGACTATGGCCTTTAATACTTATTTCTAGTTTTTTTCCATCTGGCAGGGAAATAAATACCATATTGTCCTGGAAACTGCCAGAGACTTCAAGTGGAGGCTCTTTGTTTTTTTTTTTAAGAATGTCCCCACTAGCTTTCATCACAGTGAAATGTTTAGACAACATCATCAACAAACAAACACACTGCTGCTGACCTTTTAGAAGGATGGAGCTTCTACCATAAATTATGCAATGTTTCTTTCATCTGTGCCTTGGCAGATGCTAGTCCTTCTGCCTGGAACATTCTGCCTCTTTCCTGCCACCTGCAATCTACTATTAACCCCCTTACATTCACACACACACACA
>SJYV01006727.1:0-11041 GCA_006410875.1 Neotragus pygmaeus
TCGCCCAATAAAGGCTTCTTAATACCAGCTGGCAGAGACATCTTTCTGTTCGCGGCGACCTTACAGTCATTATATCCCTCTGAGCCTCAGTCTCCTCACTTGAAAGTAAAGATATCCACATCAGATGAACTTAAAACATATGACTTTTCATAGCAGTTTCTACATGCCCTGTGCTGGCACCCAGCAGTCATTGTGTAACTCGCACTTCCTTTCCTGAGGTGTGAACAAAAGCAGGAAGGGATTTGGTGAGCAGTTGGTGTTGGCAGTGCATCTAACTGCCTGACATAGATAACAACACATGGATAATAACATATGGGTGCAGGGGCTGGGTTGCTAAGTCCACATGGAGGGACTTTGGGGCTGAGACAGTGAAGAATTAGTAAAAGCAAAGAGAGGTGATGAGGGTCCTGTCTGAGAGGATGCTGCAGCTTGTGATCCCTGTCCATCGTGGGACCACCGTTCTAGCACGTGCAGTCCACCCTCAGCTCTTCAAATACAGGAGCGTGGCTCACAGCCTCCTTGTTTCCAGATGGCTTTGAACACTGATGTGAGACCAGTGCATGTACTTGGTGAACCTCTGCTCCAGTTCTCATGGGAACTGGAAGGGGACATCTTTCCCAGCAACCTAAACGGACAGCCTAATCCAGTTTCCAAGACACTTCAGGTCTTTCTTCTTGCAGGATAGGATCTTTAATCCTTGAAGTTATGCTGCTTCTGGGATCGGGGAAAAGCTGAGAGAGATGCACTGGGTACCAGGCAGATAGGCAGGCCCAGGGAAGCAACCCCTGGCTGCATTGGGCTCTTTCGCCTGGTCAAGGAAAAGCAAGAGAGGCTCTTGATCTATAATTCGGGAGGGTCCATAGGGTATCATGCCCTATATTAATATGGTCTCTGTTCAGACCCCTGAGTCCTGACCATTAATAAAATTATAAACTGCGGAAGCTGAAAGGGGCTTTGAGGCAGTTTATTCCAGTGCTTTTCTACCCATGCTCTGCGAAGTCCTGCGCTTCAGAAGGGATCTCGGAGTCTGCTGGGGGCTGCAGAAAGTAGAAAGAAAGCGCATGTTTCTTCCCACCTTCGACGAGAACCACTCGACTCCATCTCTTTCTTAGTGCTTGGGGTGCGGCCAGTGAAGGGTTCACCTGGTATAAAAGGATTCCACTGCAGCAAAACAAAAACTGCCACAGAATTCCCAGAGATAGTTTATTTTATCTCCACATTTCACAGCAAAAGAGCCTGACTTCCCCAAGGCCCCCCAGCTGGTTAGTACAAATCCTGGCTGGTTAGTCAAGCTCTTCCCCTGGCCTGCCCTGCAAGCAATCTGAGTGCTGTCTCTGTGCTCTCCAGACTGGTGATGCCAGGAGGTACAGTCGTGGACAGCAGAATGTGGGAAGTGGAAGGGGGTCTGAGCAACATCGACAGGGAACTGCACAATCTGGAGGAAGCAGCAGCTATCTTCTGTGAGATATTCTGGGGAGTTCTTGGTTTGCCAGGCCCTTTCTATAGCATCTGTAGGTAGCCCTGCTGAATGGGTCTGGGACTCTATGGGACACAGAGAAGCACCAGAGAGCCCAACACCCAGGGTTCTAGCCCTGCCCTGTAGCCAATTTGCTGTGTGACCTTGGACAAGTACTTTTGTCTTTGAGTCTCCTCATCTACAGATGGATTATTTCTAATGTCATTCCAGCTGTAGAATTCTAGGCTTTCTCTGATCTTTAATGATGACCTCATGCTTGTACCGATGTCTATATTTAAGATCAACTTGCAGTGAAAAATAAGTCTATTCCTCCGTTATGTCCTCACAAGCTTTAGGTGTCTTAAAGATGCTCATGGCTTATTTAATCTGACCTTTAAAAAGGTGACATTCTGGTCCACATGGGGGTGACATGAGAGAAAATGCTCAGCCTAGCTCTGATGAGAACCTGTGTTGTTATCTGCACAGAAACTCCAGTGGCCTCCTGCACAGGCCTCTTCCATGTCCTCAGTGCTCTTTGCTGAAGTTTTACCCTTTTCCTCTGTGCCCTGAAAATGGACTCCGGGTATGTGAGCCACCCCAAGGCTTGTCCAAGAGCTCCTGCTACGTGCCAGGCTTGAAAAATTGTGCATACCCCCAACTAGTCAAACTATGAACCAGCTGCTCTGAGGCACGGGAGGGCCCCTGGGGAGCTCTCAGGACTGTGGAGATGGTGCATGTGGCAGACTGAAGGCAGTTCCATGCACTCTGGATACTGGGTCTTTAGAGGAAAGGTGAACAGACCCCTCAGCAAAGACTCCAGTCTTGACCAAGCAACGTACATGGATATATGGCTCCCGAAGGCATAATTCTAAGATTCAACAGCCTGAAGTTCTTCACCCACAAGAGCTCGGCCTCATTGTAGGAAAAATACTGATTCACTCTGAGGCTTCAGGATGGTATTAAATTACTTGTCCATTATTTTGTGATTTATGCTGGGATCAGTCTGAGAGGTCCCTGCATTGCTTTCTCCTCCTCACCCCACCCACCCCCATCTCAACCACTGCCTAAACATCCACAGAATTTATAACACTGGAATTGGCTCTGAGACCCAGTGATGCGGCATTTTTCTTTCTGAAGGGGTTTTTGCGACTGTGTGGGTTTTATGCATATATCCAGATGATTCTTATATTAAGCTGCAGGAAAAAAAATTCAATTTGTTTTTTATTAAAGTCCAACCGCTGCCCTGCCAGTCAAACCCATTTATCTCACTGAGCATGGATTGCTCATGTCAACCCATGATTACCGTGCACTACCTCGATAACAGCCTGCTGATTATCCCAACATCTGAAAAGCTGCCTTTTGTAAATTACATTGCAACTAATGAAGCCCAGATGTACTTGCTTCCGTGTTCTCTCTCGCCCTCCCTCTCTCTGTCACGCACAGTAGCCAAACCGCAAGGCCAGCACTGGCATCTGAAAGTCATTATAACCTAAGCCTGAGATTTTAGGCCCAGTCACAATGGAGGTCTCCTTTGCTGTGGCCACTTGAAATCGGGTTTACATAACTCCCCTCTGATTCAATACGCCTTCTCCCAAAGTTAGACTGGGAGTCAGACTAGAGCTCCATTATTACGGTCAATGCAGAAAATCCAGACACCAGGCAACGCTTTAATTTAGGATAATAAGGAAGATGAACAACATGTGGTGCCGATCGTGTAGGTGCAAGGGCTGTGATTTTTAAATTACACTAAACAGCTGTGGAGGGGAAAGTTGCCATCCCTATGACAGTTTAGTTCAGCCTGAACAAAGACAGGCCCTGACGTGGTTTGGGGCTATTTATGCCATCCTGCTGCCCAGTGGCAGCAAGTCAAAGCCCTCGCCCACGGGCTCTGCAGTGGTCAGCTCTGTCAGGCTCTGCTGAGTGATGGCATAACGGCCTTTCTGTCTTAGTTTCCTCATGTCTCAGGCAGAGAGAAACAAGTATCAAAGCCAGGGCTCAGGGGTGAATTAGTATTGGTGAACATATGATGTCTCTTTCCCCAAGGTCGAGTTCTTCTCCGCAGCTCTAAGTCCTTACCAAGAACTGCCTGGTGCAGAGCCTGTGTGAAGCAACAGCTCAGAGGAAGGGCCTGCCCTGGTGGAACCCACCTGGAGTCCCAGAGCTAAGGGAACAGTTGCAAGGCCCCCTTCACTGTGCACACATCCCACCAGGCTCTGTTTAGCATTCCCTATGGTCAGAGCACTGGAGGAGGAGACAGGCAGAAGGCAATATATGGCTGATGGGTGTCTTGTGGTCTAAAGATCGCAGGTCAAGACTAGAGGTGGGAATCACCTGGACCAAGAGCCAGAGCTCCAGGAAATGATGACCATCAGAGACGAGTAGCATAGTGTGGGTGAAGCAGGTGCCATAGCCCTTGGATTCCTTAGTCAGGAGGAGTTTCCTTCCCTCTTTTTCAGTTCAGTTCAGTCGCTCAGTCGTGTCCGACTCTTTGCGACCCCATGAATCGTAGCACGCCAGGCCTCCCTGTCCATCACCAACTCCCAGATTTCACTCAGACTCATGTCCATCGAGTCAATGATGCCATCCAGCCATCTCATCCTCTGTCGTCCCCTTCTCCTCCTGCCCCCAATCCCTCCCAGCATCAGAGTCTTTTCCAATGAGTCAACTCTTCGCATGAGGTGGCCAAAGTACTGGAGTTTCAGCTTCAGCATCATTCCTTCCAAAGAAATCCCAGGGCTGATCTCCTTCAGAATGGATTGGTTGGATCNCCCCCCCCAAAATAAAGTCTGACACTGTTTCTACTGTTTCCTCATCTATTTCACCTGCTCTTTATTCCCTCTTTAAAATACAGTCACCTCTGTATAAACTGAAGTTGAGTTCAGTTCATGCTGGACTTTTTTCCCTACTGAAACAGTACCTTACTGATTAAAATCTGTCCCACCACTAATGTTCAACTTGATCTCTTGACAGTGACTTTATAAACAATGAAACACAATGCATGATTTAGTTGCCACTTATTCGGTGACAATATTATTAGGCATCTGAAGCAAGATGGCCAATTGATCATATAATTTCAGAGTTCCCATAAAAGATAATGAAGGAATTAATAAAAACATAAATTCACATCAATAAAGAAAAGGAGAAGGGAAGGGGTGGAAATGTATTCAGGAAATGAGAAAACAAAACCAATTTTGGGAAGGCAGATACAAAGTAATCAGTGAGGAAGTATAGAGAAGTAACAGAGTGCAAAATGAGGGGGCTGCAGTCAAGAAGAAAGCTAGCTTTCTCTCAGTTCAGTCGCTCAGTCGTGTCCGACTCTTTGCGACCCCATGAATCCCAGCACGCCAGGCCTCCCTGACCATCGCTAACTCCCGGAGTTCACTCAGACTCACGTCCATCGAGTCACTGATGNTGGACATTTGGCAAATCTTCTCAAGATTAAAAATGCTCATATCCTTTTCAACCTGCAGTTGCCTCTCTGAGGGGTGAACACTGAAATTAACCACAGACACGTGTGCAAAAACAGTGTGGTTAACTGCAGCACTGTGAGAATTAACCAACAGCCAGAATCTTCACCAACGGGGCATTTGGTTTACCAAACAATAGTACATTCACACAATAGAATGTTCCACGTCAGTGAAAAGGGGTGAGGTAAGCATACGTGTACTGATACCGAATGGTCTCTAAGGTTTATTGTTGACTTTAAAAAGGAAGGTAGAGAGCAGTACTATAGTATTCTCCCATCGTGTGTGTGTTTTTTTAAGTCCTGTGTATACACATTGGAAAAGACCCTGATGCTAGGAAAGACTGAAAGCAAAAGGAGAAGAGGGCAGCAGAGGATGAGATGGATAGATAGCTTCACTTGACTCAAAGGACATGAACTTGAGCAAACTCCAGGAGACAGTGGAGGACAGGGAAGCCTGGTGCACTGCAGTCCGTGGGCTGCAGAGAGTCAGACATGACTGAGCGACGGAACAACCAATTTACACAGAAAATTTCTAGAAGGATAGTTAAGGAATTAGTAACCATTTTTGCCTCTCAGAAGGGAAAGGAGGATACATCCTTTCATGCTCTTTGAAAAAAGTTTAACCACATGCGTATGATTAAGAAAAATACCTTGTCTTCAGAATAAGGATGCATTGTGTGTGTTAGCTGCTCAGTCATGTCTGACTCTTTGTGACCCCATGGACTGTAGCCGGCCAGGCTCCTCTGTCCACGGGATTCTCCAGGCAAGAATACTGGAGTGGGTCGCCATTCCCTTCTCCAGGAAGGATGCATTATCCAATTACAAAAAGGCACAGACACTTGCTTTTTAAGGCCTTTATTATGCCTTTCTGGACTGGAATTTACGATTGCCTTTGTGGTTTGGGGTTTAGAGACTGCCTGCAGACCCACCACAGGCCAAGTTCTCAGGAGGCATGCACAGGGAGGCTCCAGGTCCCCAGAGAAGTGTCTGGCTGAGGGATGCCCAGGGGCCAATATTCCACCTCCTTCATTCAGCCTCATCCTGGAAACGCCTTCGTGTGCCTCCAGCATACCGTAGGGGGCACTTGATCTGTCCATGCCATGATGTGGAGTTTGAAAACTAGGACTCTCATGGGGTTATCACACTCCTGCTAAATGTGTGACTCAGGCAGGAAGAAGCTGGAGGATTCAGGTACCCAGGAACCACTGCAAAGGAGGCTAGGGGACTGGGAAGGCTCAATCTTTCCCAAGGATTTGGGATTGGGGCAGAAAGGGTTTGAAAGAAGCAGACTATCATGGATAGCCAACCCCTCTCCTCAGGGCAGATCCTTTGGGTCACTTGTGGCTCAGAGCAAGGACTGAGGAATCTGGGCGCCACCCTCAAGGTCTCCAAAGAGACCCAGGTACTGAGGCACTGATGACCACCAGACCCCATCCCTGGCCCCCTTGGTTCTGTGCCTCTCATTGGGTAAGCTGGCAAGAGAGGGCATATTCAAGGCCTGCCTCCCCTTTCCCAGCTTATGCACCCTTACATCCAGAGGGAGAGAAAGGTCTTCAAAACACCGTCTCCCTTCCCTAGTTGGCTGGCTGTGACCTGGAGTTGAGGAGCTAGTGGGAGAGGCAGAGAGAACAAAGAAGGTGGGAAGGAAGACAGTGAGTGACACAGGAACGTAAGAGGGGTACGAAACATCACCTCCCAGGAAACAACGCTTTCCACGAGACAAGGGACAAAGCCACAGATCCCAGGGGGAGATGGGAACTCTTTTCTCTCAGTAAGTGATAAGTTAGCAAACAGACAAGGAAATGAACATGAGCAAGGATGTGGAGGATTTGGGTACCACCGTCAAAAGTACAGATAGAGACTCCTATACCCAATGACAGGGGCTTGGATATTCTTTTCAAGTAGATGTGAGCATCTACAAAAACTGACCATATAGCCAGTCTCTAAAATAAAAACCAGGCAATGGATATCATAGAGATCAGGTCTGTGGGCCACAAGAGATATCATACAGACAATGTTTGGGAGCCACAAGGGATATCATACAGACAATGCTCATTGGCCACACTGCCCATCTGACCCACATTTATAAACACATAAAGGTAGTAATTTTAAAAATTACTTGAAAATTGAAAACATATCTGGGCAAGTCACAGCTCAAAAAGGTAACTGTTCCACAAGTTACAACCCCTATTTGGAACCCAGCAGTAATGGAAACACTTCCTAGCACAATTTAGATGCAGCCAAAGCAATACTCTGAGGAAAATTCATAACCTTCAAAAGGCTTAAATGCTTGAGTTAAAATTTAAATTTAAAAAATGCTGAAAATTAATTACTTTGGTGTCTAACTCCACAAGATAAAGAGTCAGAGGGGAAAGGGAAAGAGAGAGGAAGTAAAGGGAGGAGGAAATGGTGGGAGGGAGAAAGGGCAGGAGAGGGAATTTTCTAAGCAGAGTCTTGGAATGAGAGGCTCAAACTCAAACTAACTACCCTGCCCTGGATCTTCTGTCCCCAGGCAGATCTACTCCCCCGTGACACCTTCTCTCTTTTGTACCCCCAAACCTCCAACCTCAAGCACGTGGGTGGGTGTGAGAACTGGGGCGGTGGAGAGAGTCAGAGTGCCTAATGCTCCCACCTGCTGGGCTGGTAGGGACTCTGCCCCCCCGAGGACACTGGACAATGTCTGAAGACGGTTTGGGTTGTCACACCCAGAAGAAGGGGGGTGTTATTGGCATCTGGTTGGTGGAGATCAAGGATGCTGCTAAGGTACACAGGCTGGCCCCACCTCAGAAAATGACGCAGCCGCAAATGTCACCACAAGTTTAGACAACCCTGCTCAAGGTAATGGCAGTTACCTGGGGGGCTGTCTGGAGGACACGGCTGCCATCAGGCTCCCTGTGTGGGGCTGGAAGGCGGGGACAGCCTCATCAGTGTACAAGCCGCCATCCTGCCGGTGGTTTAGGCTCACCAGGTCTGTCATCACCACCAGGCCCGTTTCCTAGGCAACAGACAACGCCCAGACCCAGAATGGGGAAGTGGATACGGTGGCTCCAGAAGTCACCAGCCCAACACCACTGCTGCGTAGGCCTGGGGGAGTCTGTCCTCTCTCTAGGCTTGGTGACACGGACTAAGAGGGATGTGAGACCAAGTGACCACCCAGGGCACAGCAGAGCTGGGGTCAGAATGTCTGTGGGCTAGGCTCAAAAGGGCACACCTCTTAGGATTCCATTCATATGAACTGTCTAAAACCATGGGCAGATCAGTGGTTGTCAAGGGCTGGGGGAGGGTGGATAGGATGTGACTACTGATGGGGACGGGATCTCTTCTTGGGGTGATGAAAATGTTCTGGAGCTAGATAGAGGTGCTGGCTTGCAGAGCACTGTGAATGTACTAAATGCCGCTGAATTGTTCACTTTAAAATGGGTTAATTGTGGCTGGGCATACTGCAGTCCAGTGGTTAAGATTCTGTCCTTCCAGCACAGTGGGGCACAGGTTCGATCCCTGACTAGGGAACTAAGATCCCACATGATGCCCAGCACAGCCAAAAAATAAAGAAAGAATACATTTTTAAAAATGGGTTAAATGTCTGCTATATGAATTTCACCTCAATTAAAAAAAAATCAATTGGTACAGTGCCTAATCCAGACCCAGAGCCAATGACTGTGAGTGTCAATTATTATTGTTGTAATATACATTTATATTTAATGGGCAGCTCAGCAGTGAAGAATCCACCAGCAATGCAGGAGATGCCATTTGATCTCTGGGTTGGGAAGATCCTCTGGAGGAGGGTATGGCAACCCACTCCAGTATTCTTTCCTGGAGAATCCCATGGACAGAGGAGTCTGGTGACCTACAGTCTATAGGGCTGCAAAGAGTTAGACATGACTGCAGCAACTGAGCATACAGGCACGCACGCATTTGATATAGCAAAATGCTAATCGTGGCACCAAGGTGGTGGATCTGCAGGTGTTTACTAATTTATTCAACTTTTTATATATTTGAAAATTTTCCCTAATAAAAATGGGAGGAAAAGGATGTCTTTTTTTCTTCTTTGGCTGTGCCATGCAGTTTGCATTATCTTAGTTCCCCAAGCAGGAATTAAACCTGGGCCCTCATCAGTGAAAGCTTGGAGTCCTAACCACTGGACCACCATGGAATTCCCAAGGATGCCTTTTAAATGATTTAAAAATGGGGATGAAAAGTGCCCTCATGCATTCAAGTGGGGCCCGCCAGAATGCTCATGTGGGCTGAAATGAGGCTTGGGCATACTGCACCCCCAGCGGCTCCCTGGTCCCTGGAGCCAGCAAGGAAGGGGCTGGATGAGAGCTATAAATGCCAGCAGAGTAGGGCTGCCACCTTACAACAGCGCCTACACACGCCGTGAAGGTGTGCACGCATCCTGTCTGCTTCTGTCGTGTCCGACTCTGCAACCCTGTGGACTGCAGCCTGCCAGGCTCCTCTGCCCATGGATTTTCCAGGGAAGAAAATGAGTTGGTTGCCATTTCCTCCTCCTGGAGATCTTCCCGATCCAGGGATCACACTCACAACTCTATGTGTCCTGCATTGGCAGGCGGGTTCTTTACCACTAGCGCCACCTGGGAAGCCCTTGTGAAGGTTTTCGTTCCCAAAGCACTTTCAAGGTCATCGCTCCAAAACAATGTTCTAGTTTGCTCCAGAACAAAGTTGAGGTTATCAGTGAACACTCATTCTGCGCTCATCTGTTTTGCAAATTGGGAAGGTCTGCATCCAAGCTTCCACTGGGGAGAATCAAAAAGATTCTGTAGCACTTAGAGTTTGGAAACTTCCACCCTGACCCAGCTCTGTCCCCCGAGACCCTTTGTTTCAGAGGAAGAAGAGCTCAGAAGGGGACAATGGGATTCAAGACCACCTCTCCTTACAGCGAAGGCAAACCCGGAATCCTTGGTGATGCCCCAGGGCCACAGGAATACAGAGGAGCGCCGGCGTCGTCGGGCTGTGAGCCCAGGCCACCAGAAGGGTCCATCCTCCCTGGACACCCCAAAGAGGTCAGAAACATCATAATCTTCTAATTCCCGGAAAACCTACAGGCAGAAGGCAACAGGGACTGGTCAAATGAGGGTTTCTTTTCAACCCCAACTGGCCTGGCATGCTCCCATCTCAATCTCCTCTCACATGGATCACTGGGAACCAATCTTAGAGGAGACGAGAGTTGGGGCATTAACGCATTTTAAAGATGGGCAAACTGGGGCTGAAGAGGTAAGACCTGGACAATGTCACACTGGATTTGACTCCAAGATCTTCCAATTATACCCAAGCAACAACAGGGGTGGGGTTTGCTGAGAATGAACCCAGCGGAGAGAGAGAAGCTGGGTTTATATGGATTGTGTTCAGTTAATGAAAAGGAAGAGACCTCCCGCAGGTGCCAGAATGTAGCGTCCGAGGGCCCCAGTTCACCTGGGCGGGAGTCAGCCGAAACCCAGACCTGAGCAGGTAAACGCTCTTGTCAACTGCAGCGACACACACACAGCTGCCCCTCGCAGCCTTGACCCGCAGGTCGACGACTTCCCCGGGTTGGGTCTCATTGGCTGAATATGTCAGTGAAACCTGGACCCGAACACAGCAGAAGAATCAGGAGCTTGGCCAAACTCTCCAGACCCACCCACCCTTTCCACCCTCCGAGGAGAGTCAGGAGCCTGGCTTTGCCACCACGGTGAGGACAAGGGCGGAGGGTTGGGTGACAAGAACTAGGCTGGTACAAGTGGTACATTCTGTGCAGAAGATGGGAGTGGGGAGGGGTGGGGAGACAGGTGGCAGCAGAGGACACGTTGCAGCCAGTTGTGGAGGGTGCGTGGTGAGGGCAAAGGAGGCTGAACCAGGTTTGGGGGACATAAGCGGTGTCCCTTAGGCCTGGAGCCCAGCCGGGACAGAGAACTCTGCCCACTTTTCCGGTGTGTGAATGCAATCCCATCTGGGTGACTTCTGCAGGATCTCCCAGTCAAGATGCAACTAAGATGTCCTTTATTCCCGAAGGTAGGACAGTCCTTACAACTCCTGCCTGTCACATCACCTGGAGTCTGACTGGTGACTGTCCTCAGTCCACCCCAGCCTCGACATCCCGGAGCCTCCAGCCCCGATGACGCTTA
>SJYV01006728.1:0-21578 GCA_006410875.1 Neotragus pygmaeus
GCAGAGACATTACTTTGCCACCAAAGGTCTGTCTAGAGATGTGTATAAGAGACAGACCCCACCCCCAGTTTTCCACCAAGACCAGAGGCCGCCTTAATGCACGATCCAGGGCCAGGTGAAGTTCCTGCAGCAGCTGCTGCTCCTCCACCAGCTCTCCTGGAGGTTGGAGGTCATAGAGCTGCCGCCTCGGCAGGCTCCAATCCTGGTGGCAGATGCCTCTGGCCAACACTTCCAGGATCCGGCTCCAGCTAAACCGTCCAAGCTATACCCGCCTTTCCCTGTGAGTACTAACAGGAAGGCGAAAGGAGACACCAGAATCAAACAGAGGCTGTGCTCCACTAAGGAGCCAGAAGAAAGGGCTCCGCTACAAATGCCCCTCAGAGAGTTAAAGCAGCTTCTGGTTCATGGGACAGACGGCCACTAGTGTCAGCCTCCTGTAGCCTATTATTACCAGATTAGGCTAATGGAGACGATTTTGCAAACCCACTGCCCAACATGGGATGACATAATCCAACTACTAGTCTCCCTCTTCAGCACTGAGGAAAGACACAGGATCCTAACTGAGGCCAGAAAATGGTTAAGAGAAATGGCACCTGAGGGTACTGCAAACCTGCTGCGGTGGGCAGAACTCACCACTCCCGATGAGAGCCCCAATTAGGGCTGTGACACAGAGGAAGGGAGGGGCCACCTGGAGAGATACCTGGTGGCTATTTTACAAGACCTCAAGGGCGGGGTCCCAAAAACCTATGAGTATGGCAGAACCCTTCGAAGTGATTCTAAGGAAGTGAATCACCCTCTGAGTTCTACGAAAGACTGTGCAAGGCCTGTAGACTTTATACACCAATAGACCCAGAGGCTGCTGGGTCTCAGATGGTGATAAATGCAGCCTTTGTGTCTCAAGCCTACCCTGAAAATGTCAGATGGGGGGGCACCAAGTGACTCATGAATTTTTATACATCCCTGAATGCCTAGTACCTTTGTTGGGAAGAGACTTACTGTCTAAATTGGGGGCGCAAGTGACCTTTCCCCCACAAAAGACCCACTCTTTGAGTGGGTTCAACCACTTATTTACTCTTCCACTCAGTAACCCCTAAAGATGAATAGAGGTTACACAATCTCCTGGAGGGAAAACCGGGCTCAACATATTCCCTGAGGTCTGGGCAGCAGAAAACACTCCCAGGTTTGCAAAACAAGTCCCAGTGGTAATAAAACTCAAACCCAGTACAATTATGTCAGCACCCGCCTTGGGCCTGCCAGACCTTGCTAAGCTATTTACTCTTTATGTGACTGAAAAGGACAAGGTGACTATGAGAGTGTTGTCCCAGACTATGGGGACATGGGACAGACCCATGGCTTATCTCCCCAAATGGCTGAACGATGTTGCCACTGGGTGGCTGAGATGCTTACAGGCAGTTGCTGTAGTTGCCTTACTGGTCCAGGAGGCAACCAAGCTGACTTTGGGTCAAGATTTGATTGTAAAAGTCCTGCATGAGGTCAACACTCTTCGGCGAGGGGACCCCCATAAATGGCTATCGACATCCCAGATTATTCAATGCCAGGGACTGTTATGTGAGAACCTCTATGTTACTATTGAGCCTTGTCATGCCCTGAATCTGGCCACAATCCTTCTTGGGAGAAGGTGGGCCCTCACATGATTACAAGGAATTCCTAGAAGTTTATGCCAGCAGACCTGACTTGAGAGACCAGCCAATACTGGACCTAGATTGGGTCCTGTAAACCAGTGGCACCAGCCTGGCAAAACAAGGACAACGACTGTCAGGATATACAGTAGTCATGACAGAAATCATCATTGAGGCTAGCTCTCTACCATCACACTGGTCTGCTCAATGGGTCAAACTATATGCTCTAATCTGGGCCCTCCAGCTGTCAAAAAGTAAGAAGTCAAACATTTACACAGACTCCAGGTACGCTTTTGCTACTTTACATGTACATGGGACTTTATAGAAAGAGAGAGGTCTTCTGACAGCCAACAGAAAGGATATTAAAAATAAAGAAGAGAGAGGGCGGTCCTAAGATGGCAGAGGAACAGATGGAGAGACCACTTTCTCCCCCACAAATTCATCAAAAGAACATTTGAATGCCAAGAAAATTCCACAAAACAACTTCTGAATGTTGGCAGAGGACATCAGACACCCAGAAAGGCAGCCCGTTGTCTTCAAAAGGAGGTAAGACAAAAGATAAAAGAGAGACGAACGAGGTAGGGACGGAGATCTGTCCCGGGAAGGGAATCTTAAAAAAGAGAGAAGTTTCTAAACACCAAGAAACACTCTCTCCGGCGAGTCTGTGGTGAGCCTTGGAATCTCACAGGGCAAAATAAGCAGGAGGAAAAAATAAATAAATAATTAAAACCCACAAATTACATGCCTAACAGCAACTCCCAGTGGAGCAGCAGCCCAGACACTCGCATCCCCCACTATCAAGGTGGGGCTGGACAGGGAGGCACAGACTGCATTGCTTAGGGCAAGGACTGGGCCTGGATGCCTCGAGGGCAATCTGAGGGAACTAACTTGAGATAGCAACCCAGACTGTGGGATAGCTATCCCACGAAAAGCCCTAACTTTGAGACTCCTATATGTGGTCAGGAAGCAACAGTTAGAACTGGACATGAAACAGACTGGATCCAAATAGGAAAATGAGTACATCAGGCTGTATATTGTCACCCTGCTTATTTAACTTATATACAGAGTACATCATGAGAAACGCTGGGCTGGAGGAAGCACAAGCTGGAATCAAGATTGCCAGGAGAAATATCAATAACCTCAGATAGACAGGCGACACCACCCTTATGGCAGAAAGTGAAGAAAACTGAAGAGCCTCTTGAAGAAAGTGAAAGAGGAGAGTGAAAAAGTTGGCTTAAAGCTCAACATTCAGAAAACGAAGATCATGGCATCTGGTCCCATCACTTCATGGCAAATAGATGGGGAAACAGTGGAAACAGTGTCAGACTTTATTTTTGGGCTCCAAAATCACTGCAGATGGTGATTGCAGCCATGAAATTAAAAGATGCTTACTCCTTGGAAGGAAAGTTGTGACCAACCTAGATAGCATATTCAAAAGCAGAGACATTACTTTGCCAACAAAGGTCCGTCTAGTCAANTTAAAAGATTCTTACTCCTTGGAAGGAAAGTTGTGACCAACCTAGATAGCATATTCAAAAGCAGAGACATTACTTTGCCAACAAAGGTCCGTCTAGTCAAGGCTATGGTTTTTCCTGTGGTCATGTATGGATGTGAGAGCTGGACTGTGAAGAAAGCTGAGCACTGAAGAATAGATGCTTCTGAACTGTGGTGTTGGAGAAGACTCTTGAGAGTCCCTTGGACTGCATGGAGATCCAACCAGTCCATTCTAAAGGAGATCAGTCCTGAGTGTTCACTGAAGGGACTGATGCTAAAGCTGAAACTCCAATACTTTGGCCACCTCCTGCGAAGAGTTCACTCCTTGGAAAAGACTCTGATGCTGGAAGGGATTGGGGGCAGAAGGAGAAGAGAACGACAGAGGAGGAGAAGGGGATGACAGAGGATGAGATGGCTGGATGGCACCACCGACTCGATGAACATGAGTTTGAGTGAACTCTGGGAATTGGTGATGGACAGGGAGGCCTGACGTGCTGCAATTCATGGGGTCGCAAAGAGTTGGACATGACTGAGAGATTGAACTGAACTAAGTAACTAAGGTAACTAAATTTGTACAAGAAAGGGTGCCGTTCCCCCTTGGGGAACAGATTCATGAGTTTACGATTGGTGACCAAGTATGGGTCAAAGATTGGAAACATGATTTACTAGCCCCTCGGTGGAAGGGCCCTTATACCGTTCTTCTAACTACCCCTACTGCAGTTAAAGATGCAGGTATTGCCCCTTGGAACCATCATATGAGGGTGAAGAGAGCATACCACGCAGACCCAGAAAACCCTAAGTGGACTTCACAGAAGGACCCCACTGACCCTTGAGAGACTAAGATCACCCTTAAGAAGAAGAAGGAAAAGAAGGTCCTGGACGAGCCCCTTTGGAATGAAGCTGCATAATCAACTCCTGCTGCTTTACCTCATCAACATGCACATTCCTACTCCAACATACACAACACCTCCAACTGGTGGATATGTGGGGCTGTGCCTCTCTCTGTCTGTGATGGATGGACTTTCCTGGCGGGTGTCACCGCTCAGCCAAGGGGATTTTAAACCACTCTGCTCTTTTCTAGGACAACAAAAAGAGACTTTTCCTTTCTCTTGTCAATCATAATCTCTCCCTGCTCTCTTGGTGTAAGCCAGACCTACAGTCAATAGACTTGGGTCATAGGGTTACGTATTATGTAAACACCAGTTTCATAGAAGTAACAAAAATGATAATTCACAATAGAATGGTTTTGGACATGCTCACAGCTGCTCAAGGAGGGACCTGTGCTATAATTAAGGGTGAATGTTGTGTATGTATTCCTGATTTATCTGGCAATGTATCAGCTGCTTTAGATGACATGAAAAACCAGCTAAAAGCAATGTTAAATGAAAACATTCCTTTCTGGATGGTCCTATCTTGGGTGAAGGGTGATTGGTAGAACATTGCTACAGTTGCTTTGATAGTTCTGCTTTGTGGACCCTGTACTTTACAATGTATTATGAACTTTGTAATCCAAAGGTTGGTGTCATTCTCCCAAATTGGTGGTCGGAGAGCCAGGGAGCATCAACAGGAGGGAATGAAGGAGGAAACAGAACAGGCTCTATCTTGAAAGCAGGACTTGGGCCAGACTATGGATTTTGAGCTATATGCCCAGTATCTATGGAAACGACATACCAACTGGAAAACCAGGCCCCCAGAAGGAAGAGTCCCAGAGCTCTCCATCGCCTAAAAGAAAACCCTAATTATCTGGGTAACCGAATAGAATCATACATTCTATTATGCTTACTGGGTATGACCACAGGCCTATTGATAATTGTCCACTGTTAACTACCTAGGCTTCAGGCATATGAATCATGGGTTAACTTTGATTGTCAGGGAATTTGGGGAGGTGGGTTTGTTCACATACACTTAGGGTATATAAGGTTTTCACAAAAACTGGTCAGGGTCCTTGGCTAAGAGGAGACTCTGCCTTGGGCCCGCTGGTGTAATAGACTGCACTCCACTATCTTCATTGTCCTTCTGAGTGAGTTTGTTTTCTGGAACGCGTGGCTACAACAGTTTTGTAACATAAGATTCCCGTAAGCACTCCATAATCTCAATTTTAAATAAAAAGAGATAAAAACTCAGTGTTTTAGTTGACTCTTGGAGAAGTCCCTCCCACTCCAATTTGCCCTCAGCCCAGAAATCTGTACGACTGTACAAATGCCTTCTCCACTGAGTCCTTAGTCAGACCATCATGGGAAGAGAGGACACACAGAGAGTCAGAGTCTCTGGAAGCACTGGGACATCAGGGGAATTCCTGCCCTCATCACAGGAGGTGCTCAGTAAGCGTTAGCAGAAGACATAACAGCAGGCTGCAAAAGTGACTCCCACGCTCCTCCACTGGAGGGTGGGGGAAGGGGATCTGGGCTGAGGGACCTGGCAGGTGGCAAAGATGGAGGGTAGTGATTCTATAGGAGGGGATGGAAGGAGGACCGCAGGGAGGGTTTTGGTGAGAGAGAGCCTACATGTCCCTCGGGAAGGGTTCGGGCCCTGCCTCTCCCTTACAGACCTCTCCTTATTTGTCCATCCTTATGTTAACCCTGGGACCCTTGTTCATACAATAAGCCCCAGAAAGACACATAAGCCCCTCTCTTCTGTGGACAAAGGGATGACCTCACTTCCTTCTTCAAATCCTCCTCAGGTCACCCCACTCATCACTACACATCCGTGAGGTCACCTGAGTCTTCATCTCATAGACACACACCCAGTGATGCCCAAGGCTGTGGTCACAATCACTGGGACTGAGTAAACATCTCAATTTTTATTTTAAGGAAAAATAATGGAAATTCATGATTTCAAGAAAAAGCAAGAATTAATTTCTGTGTTCTCTGTCAGGACCTCCACTGAAGACACCACTTTCCAGCCAAAGTTGGCCGGATGTGCACCTCAGCTCCTGGCTACAAGTATCTTTAGGGGAGAGAGTCCTTTATCTCCCATGTCCATTTCCATCCAGTGGGAGGGGGAGAGTGGCCAGGGCCAAGGCACAGCTGGAAGAGGTGGACAGGGCCAGAAGATGGGGAGACCGGAACACTTCCAGCTGCTCACATGCTCCAGACAATGCAGATTCCTCAGGGTGGCAGGAGGGCCATAAGGCTCAGAGCCTTGAGAGGCTGATGAAGGAACAGAAACAGATGAGAGCTATTGATCTCACTACAAAACATGTTACTTCCTACTACCCCTGAGTCCTAAGTAATGTCCTAAGAGAAGCTTGGGGAGGAGGTGGGTGTGGGACATAATGGGCATCCTGGTGACATGAGAACTCCACTCTCCACTCTTATTTCTCTATCCCGACTCATCCTCTCCCCACTCTGTACACAACTCCCCCCTACAATGCACCCCGGTCTTGGGTTACAGGGCCTTAGCAGGCTGGGGGTAACTCCAGTACATCATGAGTTCCACCAGGAAGTTGGGCAGGTAGCTCATGGGGAGGTAGATGAACTTGGCATCCCAGCCAGGTGAGTATCGAGTGCGGGGTTGGCAGGTGGTCAGGGCATGCTCCATGTACTCTGTCACCAAGGACAGATCCTGGCAGCAGGTTGTCTCCAACAAGTTTACTGATTTCATGACTGTCCAGAATGAGAAAGAATCCAGATAAATTTCGACCTCTGTCCATTCTGACTTAGGGATCAACTTATAGAGCAATGTTTTTAAGAATAATGTGGAGCTTTAAGCCAGCTTTTTCACTCTCCTCTTTTACTTTCATCAAAAGGCTCTTTAGTTCTTCTTCACTTTCTGCCATAAGGGTGGTGTCATCTGTATATCTGAGGTTATTGATATTTCTCCCAGCAATCTTGATTCCAGCTTGTGCTTCCTCCAGCCCAGTATTTCTCATGAGGTACTATGCATAGAAGTTAAATAAGCAGGGTGACAATATACAGCCTTGATGAACTCCGTTCCCAGTTTGGAACCAGTCTGTTCCGTGTCCAGTTCTAACTTGTTTCTTGACCTGCATACAGATTTCTCAAGAGGCAGGTCAGGTGGTCTGGTATTCATCTCTTTCAGAATTTTTCACAGTTTCTTGTGGTCCACACAGTCAGAGGCTTTGGCATAGTCAATAAAGCAGAAATAGATGTTTTTCTGGAACTCTCTTGCATTTTCCATGATCCAGCGGATGTTGGCAATTTGATCTGTGGTTCCTCTGCCTTTTATAAAGCCAGCTTAAACATCTGGAAGTTCACGGTTCACATATTACTGAAGCCTGGTTTAGAGAATTTTGAACATTACTAACGTGTGAGATGAGTGCAGTTGTGCAGTAGCTTGAGCATTCATTGGCATTGCCTTTCTTTAGAATTGGAATGAAAACTGACATCTTCCAGTCCTGTGGCCACTGCTGAGTTTTCCAGATTTGCTGGCACATTGAGTGCAGCACTTTCACAGCATCCTTTTTTAGAATTTGAAATACTTAACTGGAATTCCATCACCTCCACCTGCTTTATTCATAGTGGGGCTTCCTAAGACCCACTTGACTTCACATTACAGGATGTCTGGCTCTAGGTGAGTGATTACACCATTGTGATCATCTGGGTCATAGGGTCCCTTTTCTATAGTTCCTCTGTGTATTCTTGATGCCTCTTAATATCTTCTGCTTCTCTTAGGTCCATATCATTTCTGTCCTTTATTGAGCCCATTTTTGCATGAAATTTTCCCTTGGTATCTCTAATTTTCTTGAAGAGATCTCTAGTCTTTCCAATTCTATTGTTTTCCTATTTCTTTGCACTGATCGCTAAGGAAGGCTTTCTTATCTCTCCTTGCTATTCTTCAGAACTCTGCATTCAAATGGGTATATATTTCCTTTTCATTTCTCTTCTTTTCACAGCTATTTGTAAGGCCTCCTCAGACAGCCATTTTGCTTTTTTCCATTTCTTTTGCTTGGGCATGGTCTTGATCTCTGTCTCCTGTACAATTTCAAGAACCACTGTCCATAGTTCATCAGACACTCTGTCTATCAGATCTAGTCCCTTAAATCTATTTCTCACTTCTACTGTATAATCATAAGGGATTTGATCTAGGTAATACCTGAATGGTCTAGTGGTTTTCCTTACTTCCTTCAATTTAAGTCTGAATTTGACAATAAGGAGTTCATAATCCCTTCTCCAGCGTATCTTCCAAACCCAGGAATCAAACTGGGGTGTCCTGCATTGCAGGCAGATTCTTTACCTACTGAGATATGAGGGAACCCAGAGTGAAGGTTAGGGGCAAATTGGTTGAGTAAAAGAGATCTGAGATTTCAGGCTTGGGGGAACTGGTTGAGAGGCATGGTATTGACCTGTAGGGCCTGGCCTTGAAGCACCTGCATCAATATTGAGCTATATTTCCACAAAAATTTGAAAATTCAGTGGGTAGGCTTTCAGGAGAAGCCATGATTCCCCCAATAAGAATTTCACCTCTTCCTAGAAAAATCTACCCTCTCCTTCACAAGAGAGGGCACTCTGGCCCCAGTCCCCTCGGATCACAGGTCGCCCAGCTTCATGGAAACCTGTCTGTGAGACACAAAGACACATCAAGAACTTTAAGCCTTATCAACTAACAGAACTCAGGGCAGAAGAGCGGAGTCAGGGCAGTTGGGAACAGGGTGTCAGAATAATTAGTCCCTCCACTGCTTAGCACCAAGCCTGCCCTTGTAGAAACATATATTCCTCGTTATTTGACAATGATCAAATTAATATACGTGATTAGAGCCTAGGGAATTGGGTAGAAAGAAGTTTACCTAGACATCGTTTATGTTCAATGCAATGAAAAAAAGATGGGAACCAATTACATTCATATGATGAGGTACTTTTTATGAAGTAGAGCTATTCTAAAGAATACAATATTCTCAATCATTATTTATTATGTTTTTCAACACATTTTTGTTACCTATAAAATTGCTCACCTTCTTTCACTGGAAAATTAGCATACAGACTATGTCCAAATTGTAATATCATGCATGTCAAAATGTTATCAGCATTTATCTGTGGGTGGTAAGATTTGGGGTGATTTGGTTTTCATCCAAATACTTTTCCCACTGTCCACAGTATCATGTTTTAAATCTATATTTAGATAAATTAAAGTTCTTTCCTTCTCCCATAAAACACAGGCACAACTATAGTACCACAAAGAGACACATCACACATAGAGAAAAAATAAAATTAAAAATAAAAGAGAATGTGACCCCAGAGTAGTTTTCAGGCCTTCCTTAGATAACTCTTGAGAGTTCAGCGTCAGCACCAAAAATGGGTGATATTTAACCTCAAATAGCCTGGCTATGGGTACAACAAGACCATGTTCAGATACTGAAAACACAGCCCAGCTGCAGCCCTGTCCCCAGCCACCCATGCAGCCTTAGAGCCAGAGACCCCCTCTCCACCCCTCCTCCAGAAAGTCCGCTCCAATTACCCTGCTCACACAACAGCAAGAAACCCAGACTTTCTGCTGAGATAGGAGGGGATACCAGACAGGTAATTTGCAAGGACGCAGTCTCATCATGGAAATCTCTCCCCCAAACTACAGAGCCTCAAGGTCAGGAGGTGGTGGGGGGGTGTGAAAGAACTTTGGCTGGTCACCTGGGTTAGGTGNTTCTGCTGAGATAGGAGGGGATACCAGACAGGTAATTTGCAAGGACGCAGTCTCATCATGGAAATCTCTCCCCCAAACTACAGAGCCTCAAGGTCAGGAGGTGGTGGGGGGGTGTGAAAGAACTTTGGCTGGTCACCTGGGTTAGGTGAAGAAGGCAAGTGCGACTTCAAGTCATGGAAACACCTTAGAATGTTCCACCAAGGAGCTGACAACTAGTGTCCTCTCACAGAGAAGAAATAAACAAGAAATCTGGGTGGTACCTCTGTCCCCCACACCCTCCTTCACCCACTCGGTGGTTCCAGTGATGCTCTCTGGACATCTTGGTTTTCACCCAGGATCACCGTCTGCAGCCTGTCTGACATCTGGTTCCTCAGCTGCTCAGCCCCCTGCTCTGTCAGACACGCAGCCAGGACCCTCAAGCCTCTCAGGTCCAGCTGCCTGGCCAGCAGGTTCCCGAAGCCCGAGTCATAGCCCATTATGAAACGAACTTGTCCTGGAGGTGGCTCGCCACCTGCCTCTCCTGGTATCAGTGCAGGAGGTAGTACAGGCCCAAGAGGACCGCCAGGTACAGCCACATGGCCTTTTACAGGACAGACACACACAGCCTGGGGTGAAATAAAGTGGTTTGTGATCAAACAGGACAAATTAAGCACACACAGGATTACTGTTTGCAAACCAGGATCCAGGCCCTCCGGCATGGAGTTCTCAAGATTGTCCTGTTCACCCTCTTCAGTGAGAATGACTGACTCTAACCCCAGTGTATGCTTTGTGGTGCACTTAACCCATTTCTAACAGATGTCAATGCATTTACGACACAGTCTCTTAGGGATGAGTACATGGAAGGCCTGCACAGTCAAATCCATTATTGTGCCTCCAATAATGTCTGACCATGGGCCCTCCTGTAAGGCAGGAATAAATTGAATCAAACTCTACAGATCTAGGAACAACTGGGTGTGTGAAACAGGAAGGTGCTTCCAAGCTTCCCAGTAAAAGACATACACAGAGTAAGGGAGAGGGACCTGGAAGGAAGAGCCATTAGGTCTGTGATGAAAATCTCTGCAGAACCTCCGCCCCACTCCCTGACCCCAACCCCTTACCCCCGGGGCTCAGAGCACAGAAGCAGAAGAGAAGGGCATCCACCACAGGCCATTACCTGAGGGAGTCTGAGAAGGCCTCCATGCCGTACTTGGATATGCAGTAGCCTCCAGCATGGAGGGACACCCAGGCCAAGATGCTGGAGATGTTGACCACACAGCCCCTCGCCTTCTGCACCAGGGGCAGCACACTCAGGGTCACATCAATCACCCCCAACAGGTTCACATCCAGAACCTTNGGAGCGGGGCTGTCACCCCCTGGTGGCACTCTCCCAGCCTCAGGAGGACTGCAGTCTAGACACAGGACATTCCACACCCATTTCCTCATCTCCTCCCAGGATGAGTCCTCTGAAGAGAGAGAGGCTTAGGTAACAAAGGGGCTGGAAGGGGCCATGAGTGAGGGCTGATTGTGCAGCCTTGTTTCCAGCCCTATCTGTCTGCTGTCCCCCTACTGGAGTGAGCTTCCAGAATGGACGGACAAAGCCTGCCTTCAGGTCCTAAGTGTCTGATTCTGGGAAGAGATGATATTTGCGGTGGGGAGTCACTGAACCTGCTCTCCAAAACCACCAGGACGGCCAAGGGGAGGAGGAGGAAAACTGCCTGGTGGGTGCTGTGTGGACTCTGGCACGGGTTACAGCCTCCGCTCATGTCCATCAGACCAGACCCGGCTCTGCCCCCAAAGAAGGCATTCCGGAATGGGAGGATTGGGGATCTCTGAAGGTCCAGGCTGAGGCCTCAGGATGGTGTGCACTTGTTTTTCTTGCTGATCTGGGTCTTTCTTGCTTTCCATGGGTTTTCTCTAGTTGCAGGGAGCAGGGGCTACTTGGTGCGGTGCACGGGCTTCTCATCGCTGTGGGTTCCCTTGTGGGGCACAGGCTCCAGGCCCGTGGGCGTCAGTACTTGTAGCACACGGGCTCTGTATTTGTGACTCAAGGGCTCTAGAAACACATATTCGGTAGCGGTGGCACATGGGCTTAGCTGCTCTGTGGCATGTGGAATCTTCGGGGACCAGGGTTCGAACCCCTGTCACCTGCATTGGCAGGTGGGTTATTATCCACTGCACCACCAGGGAAGGCCTGCACTTTGTTTTCAATGCATTTGCTGTTCTGTCTTGTCTGAGATAGGGCCATTGAGTGACAGTCCACACAGATGGCCATGGAACCCATCTCAGTGAAGCCTGCCCCCACCACTCGTAGGACCAGCAGGATGACCAGGGCCTAGTAACCTCACAAGTAAGTAAAGTCGCTCAGTCGTGTCCGACTCTTTGCGACCCCGTGGGCTTCTCCGTCCATGGGATTCTCCAGGCAAGAATACTGGAGTGGATTACCATTTCCTTCTCCAGGGGATCTTCCCGACCCAGGGATCGAACCAGGGTCTCCCACATTGGAGGCAGACGCTTTAACCTCTGAGCCACCAGGGAAGCCCTAGTAACCTCACAAGCTCTCTACATTCTGGAGAGGCGCCCTGNGATTACCATTTCCTTCTCCAGGGGATCTTCCCGACCCAGGGATCGAACCAGGGTCTCCCACATTGGAGGCAGACGCTTTAACCTCTGAGCCACCAGGGAAGCCCTAGTAACCTCACAAGCTCTCTACATTCTGGAGAGGCGCCCTGGGGATGAGTCCAAACTTCCTGAACACATACCCCCAAGGCATAAAGTGAATCAGTGATGCTTTATTTGAGATCAGTTGGTTTTATGAGACTGGCTATGTATGTGTGTGTGCAAATAATAAATTGAAAATCAGGAGTCTTCAGATTAAGCATGAAGCTCTAGCATGCATTCGAGTAGTTGAAATTTTCTACTATAATTTTGAGGGAAAAAATAATCAATGGAAATTCTTGCTTTTATTTCCTCTTCAGGATCCTATTCCGGCCGAGATTTACTGAGTTGGCACTAGGCTGATGGGTCGGGCTTGGTCATCTTCCACTGTCAACAGATACCTTCAGGCATTTACCAGAAGGCCTTTATCTCCCCTGCCCATTTCTATCCTGGGGAAGAAGGAGACTGAATATAGCAAAGATACTGTGAAGAGGTGGACACAGGCAAAGCAAGGGGAACTGGAACCCCCAGTGTCTCATACCCTCCCCAAAATATGGCTTTGCACAGCTGGATGTGGGTCATAAGGCACAAGGAACAAAATGGAGACTGAACTCCTGACTCAAGATCCTCAGCCACAAAACTTGTATCTTTCTTCACAATACCTCTGAATCCTAAGCAATATCCCAAGAGAAGCCTGGGGTGGAGGTGGTGAGTGAGGTGAGATGGGTGTCCCAGGGATATGAGAAGCCTCCTATCCACTCTATTTCCCTTCCCCCATGCACTCTCTCTCCACCCAGTACCCAACTACCCCCTATCATGCACCTCAGTCTTGGGTTACAGGGCCTTAGCAGGCTGAGGGTAATACCAGTACACCATGAGATCCACCAGGAAGCTGGGCAGGTAGCTCACGGGGAGGCAGATGAACTTGGCATCCCAGCCAGGTGAATATCAGGTGCGGGGGTGGCAGGCAGTCAGGGCATGCTCCATGCAGTTGGTCGCCAAGAACAGATTCTGAGTCCACAGTGGTTTCAGTAAATTCAATGTCTTCAAGACTGTCCAGAAGGAGACATCATCTAAGTTATTCTCATTTTCCAACTCTCCCAATTCCAGATCAACTTCAAAGTTTCTAAAAATTCCTTTCTGTCCCCAAACCATCCTCCAAATTAAATCAATTAATTTCACTGGAAAGTGTCCCAACACTCCCATATTTCTATTCACATTAAGTAAGCCCACTCTAGAGCTCATCCTGTACATATGCTACATAATCTAAAGATCTCTAAAAATACTAGAAACAAAAAATTGAA
Source organism: Neotragus pygmaeus (assembly GCA_006410875.1). NCBI lineage: Eukaryota > Metazoa > Chordata > Mammalia > Artiodactyla > Bovidae > Neotragus > Neotragus pygmaeus. Next base: position 13,667 of record SJYV01006728.1, read on the forward strand.
GCATCTGAAACAAGGTGGTTTTAACACCAGCTTGCTGTGATTCCATGGGTGGCATCACTCTATGACTTCATTTACTTTCCCAAATAAAAGAATATTGTAAGAGAAACTAGTCTCCTGGTCTGCCAAGCCTGGATTCTTTCCTTTTGTCATCAGTTGACCACACGGGACCCTGGAGATGAGCTCATGTCCCCACAGTGTGGGGGGACTCAGAGCCTGGAGGGGGGACCTGAGACTGGACAAGGCATTAATGATGGACCCAGGCTTCCAGAAAAGAGTTGGTTTCTCTCCCCAAGGACCACAGCTCACTCACAGTCAGCAGGGAAGTTTTCTCCATAGAGTTCTTTCACTTCTGGGCTGGCCTGATTCCACAATGCCTGGAGGTATCCAGAACCCTCACCTTGGGTCATATTGGTAACGAAGTAACCGGGCTCAATCATACCCATCTTCACTCCGAAGTAGGAGAGCTCCCTTCTGTGGACAGGACAAGGGGTAAGGAATTGAGAGGTCGTGCAAGTAAAGCATGAAAGAACAGTCAGAGATAAGTACAGGACTGGGTGAAATAGTCTGGGAGCTCTCAGAAGTTGTGAGATGCAGAAGCCAGGAAGAGAAGCTCATGGTGATGTTACTGCTTCTCTATCAAGCTTGACTATTTCCCCAATTATTTAACACCCCATGCCTATCAGCTCTACATCCTACCAACTGTGCTGCAGAGCATCACTGAAATGCTGCCTCCTCCTGTTCCTCTCACTACAAAAATTTACCACATTTGCACATTGTGTCTTTCCATAGTGCACATCTCCTGTCTCCCTCTCCCACCCCAGTATCCCCTCTGTCCTCTAAGGAGTATCCACCTGCCTGTGGACAGAGCTTCTACACATCAGAGCCACCCTCTCTCCTCAGCCAGTAGTCTCTACCATTGATGTGACTAGGCGGTTCCTTTAACTAATTGCTTCAAGGGGTACTAATTGCTTCCCCCCAGGGCTCCCAGAACTTAAATACCACAGCAGCTGAGTACGTGGAAGCCCTGCACAGTAAAATCTATCCATTATTCTGCCTCCAATAATTTCTGACCATGGGCCCTCCTGTAAGGCAGGAATAAGTTGAATCAAACTCTACAGGTCTAGGAACAACTGGGTGTGTGAAACATAGGAATGTGCTTCCCAGCTTCCCAGTGAAAGTCATACACAGAATAAGGGAGAGATACCTGGAAGGAAGAGCCATTATATCTCTCATGTATGAAAATCTCTGCAGAACCTCTGCCCCACTCCCTGCCACCCCACATCCCCCAGCCTCCAGCTTAGAGCACAGAAGCAGAAGAGAAGAAGAGCATCCACCACAGGCCATTTCCTGAGGGAGTCTGAGAAGGCCTCCATGCGGTACTTGGATATGCAGTAGCCTCCAGCATGGAGGGACACCCGGGCCAAGACGCTGGAGACATTGACCACACAGCCCCTCACCTTCTGCACCAGGGGCAGCACACTCAGGGTCACATCAATCACCCCCAACAGGTTCACATCCAGAACCTTCACAAAGTCCTGTTTGGTCAGCCACTCGTTGGGTGCCACGGGTCTGCAAATGCCGGCATTATTCACCAGACCCCAGAGTCCTGGGAAGAGTGAGGATGAAAGGACAACACTGAGCTGGGCCCAGGAGAGAGGACTGAGCCATGGTGCCATTCACCCTCCGACCCGGAAGGACTTTAGGAGAGAGGCTGCAGGGGAGGGGCTGGAGCAGAGACCAACACGCTCCTGGGGGTCTGGAGAGTCCAGACCCTGTGAGCAGTGGGAGGACAGAAGGTGTGCTCCCTCTTGACTCCATCTTCACACCACGCCTACTGCTTGGTGACGAGGGACTAGCACCCCAGAGCTGATGAAGGGAAGTATGGAGCTCCAGGACAACTTGTGTGTCTATAGTCTCTAACTCAGAGGGTGAAGTTGTGTCTTTCACAGTCCCTGTTGTCTTTGCAGACATGATAAATATTCCCTAGCTTTTCAGATTTTCACCTTCAGGACTGAGTGGTTAACAGCTAATATAAGGGAAAGAGAGGGAAAGAGAGACAGTGAGAGAATGAGGGCAAGAGAGACAAAAAAGAGACACTGGATAAAAGACAAAAACAAATACAACTATAGTATGGATGCAGATTGTGTGGATAAATAAGACTTGAAATCCTGGGTTGGGTGGGAATTGTGGATAGGCCTGATATTGACCTCTAGAGCCTGGGCTTGAAACACCCCATCAATACTGAGTCATGCCCCTGCAGGAATCTGGGGGATTATATGGGGTATCTGGAGGGGAGGTTGGGCTCCCTCTCTTTACCCATCACCCACGGAACACAGAGTTCACCCTCTACCCCAGAAAACCCCACCTGTCTTCCCACTCATAGAAGAGATCAGTCTAGCCCATCTCCTCGGGAAAGATTCACCAGCTTGAAGGAAACTACACTGAGGGAATCAAAGACACAATCCTAAGGATTTCTTTTTTGCTCTTTTTTTTTTCTTAAGTTTTAATTGAAAGATAGTTTATTTAATTGAAGGTTAATATTGTGCTGGTTTCTGCGATACTTCAATGTGAATCACCCATGGGTATACAAAAGTTCCCTTCTTCTTGAAGCTCCCTCCCACCTCCCATCCTATCCCCTCCCTCTAGGTGGTCACCAAACACCTGATCTGAGCTCCTTGCATCATACAGCAAATTTCCACTGGCTTCCCACTTGACATATGGTAATTTATGTTGGTACTGATGAGCCTATTAGCAGGGCAGCAATGGAGACAGGGACATAGAGGACAGACTTGTGAACACAGTGGGGAAGGAGAGGGTGAGACGAATTGAGATAATCTGAAGGTTTTATTTAGGGTAAAAACAGTAACCAGAAGCCTCAGGGCAGCAAGAGCAGGCATTCAGGGTTGCTGGGGTAGGACTGCCAAAAATTTCCACACAGAGAGCTGAGTTCCTCCTCTGCTCAGAAACACGCATGCCTTGTAGGAAGAATATTCTCCAACCATTTGTTATCAGAGACACAATCAATATACATGGTTATAGTGTAGTGACTTGGGTAAAAAGTTTATTGAGATATCATTTATGTTGAATATGGTGAATAAAAAAAAGGTAGGAAATGATTATGTATCATACCATAAAGTACTTTTTCATAAGTATTTAAAAGTATAGTATTTTCTCAATCATAACCTATGATGTTTTTGAAGAAATTTTTGAAATGTTCTAAATCTACATATACTTATTCAGAGGAAAGAAAAATATACTAACACATGAAAACAGAAGACTATGTACATCAAAATATTAACATTACTTATCTTTGGGGGATGAACTTGTTTCAGAGTGTTTGGTCTTAATCCCTACACTTTCCTGAGTTTCCACAATGATCATGTAGTAAGATAAGAGAAATTAAAGTTCTTTTCTTCCCTTACAAAACTTGGGACGATTGTAGTAATAAAAAGAAAATGCAGAAGAAGAAAAACTGAAAAGAGAGAGAGAAGGGAAGTGACCCCATAGTAGATTTCTGACTTTTTTTGACAAGTCTTGAGAGCACAGTGTCATCCCCCCAAATGGGTGACATTTAAACCCAAGTGGGATGGCAATGGGTAACCAGTAAGAATGTGATCAACAGCTGAGACCACAACCCAGTTCCAGTCCTGGGGTCCAGCCCCTCAACCATGCCCCCCACCCCCACCTCAAGCACCTTTTCAGCCAGACTCCTCCTCCACTCCTCCTCCAGAAAGTCCAGCCTGATCACCCTGCTCACTTAGCAGCAAGAAACCCAGATGTTCTGCTGAGAAAGGAGGGGATACCAGGCAGGTAGTCTGCAAGGACACAGTCTCATCAGGGAAATCACTCCCCAAACCGTATATCCTCAAGGTCAGGAGGTGGGTGTGGGGAGTGAAGGCTGTTCGGCTGGTCAGCTGGGTGAGGTGAAGAAGACAGGTGGGACTTCAAATCCAGGAAAACACCTTGGAATCTTCCCCAGGGAGCTGACAACCAATGTCCCTCAAACAGAGAGAAGAAGTAAACAAACAAGAAAGCTGGGTGTTACCTCTGTCCCCCACACGCTCCTTGACCCAATTGGTGGTTGCAGTGACATTCTCAGTCTTTGTGACGTCCAGGATCACTGTCTGCAGACTGTCTGATGTCTGGTTCCTCAGCTGTTTGGCCCCCTGCTCTGTCAGACATGCAGGCAAGACCCTCAAGCCTCTCAGGTCCAGCTGCCTGGCCAGCCGGTTCCCAAGGCCCAAGTCACAGCCTGTGATGAAGACGAGTTTGTCCTGGAGGTGGCTCACCACCTGCCTCTCCCGGTACCAGCACAGGAGGTAGTACAGGACCACGAGGACCGCCAGATACAGCCACATAGCTTTGCTGGGGACAGACACATGCAGGCTGGGGTGAAATAGACTGACTAGTGATCAGACTGGAGGAATTAAGAACACAGCATTATGGTTGGCCAACCAGCTTCCACACTCTCTAGCAAGGAGTTTTCAATATATTCCTGTTTATCCTCTTCAGTGAATACTACTGACTCGAACCCCAAAGCATACTCTTGTTGCTGGCCAAAATTTTGGCCTTCTCTGTCCACAGAAGCCGAATGAAAAATACAGACAGAGTTTAGAGGAAATAGAAAGGAGCTTTTACTCTCAGCCAGTGGAGAGGGGATCACAGTACGCTCATGCCTCAAGTACTGTGCCCTCCAACCCCCATTCCATGAGGAGTGTGCTGCTGCTAAGTCGCTTCAGTTGTGTCTGACTCTTTGCAAACCCATGGACTGCAGCCTACCAGGCTCCTCCGTCCATGGGATTTTCCAGGCAAGAGTACTGGAGTGAGTTGCCATTGCCTTCTTCGATAAGGAGTGTAGGGGCTTACATAGGCAAGGGCTCATAGTCAGGAGTCAGTGAAGAGGAACAAAGGTGATAGGATCTTGATTTCTTCCTCATGCATTATTTCAAAGACAGTCATAAACTAGCGTCAATAACCCAGTAATTGAGTCTGGCAGTTCGGTGGCTCTGTGGCCTTCTTTCTGATATGGAACTACAAGGGGAAGGGTGTTTTAAGGGTAAACAGCAGATAAGGGATGTATTTAGCATAGAGTCAATGGAGAACATGTGAATTGTAGCTCCTAATGAATTCCGGGGCAGAAAAGCAAACTTAGTTACAGACATACAGGGTTAAAAACAGTTAAAGTGAAAAAACAGCTAGGAATGTTGATGCCTGCTACTGTTTTATCTTCTTTATTCTCAGGAAAGGAAAAGAGAAACACTCATTCCTCTTTTTTCCTTCTCACTACAACATTCTTTGGTACAGTTACCCCATTTCTAATCGAAGTCATTATATTTTCAACACAACTTCTTATGGATGACAATAGTTTTCCCAACCACCTAAGCCTGGTCCTCCCTCTCCTCCCGGTTTCCCTCTACCCAATTCTCCCCTCTCCACCCCCACTTCCATACATTAGAACACTTACACATCTGGTTTCACGGTTCACAACTGTCTATATACCAAGAGAATATAATCAATCTGGTTTTGGTGTTGACCAATTGTGGATGTTCATGTGTGGAGTCTTCTCTTGTGTTTTTGGAAGAGGGTGTTTGCTATGACCAGTGCATTCTCTTGGCAAAACTCTGTTAGCCTTTGCCCTGCTTCATTGTGTAGTCCAAGGCCAAATTTGCCTGTCACTCAGGCGGCTGTGACCAGCGCACTAAGCGCAGGCGGCTGTGACCAGAGCACTAAGCGTGGCTGAAAGGAGCTACCCCACATCCGAGATCAGGAGCAGAAGCCAGGAGGACCCCATGCCCAAAGGACGGCGGCCAAGAGGAGTTACCCCACGTCCGAGGTCAGGGACAGCGGCCGAGTGTGCCAGACCGTGTTAGCGCAGAAACGGCGGAGAGGAGCTACATTGCATCTGAGGTCAGGGACAGCGGCTGGAAGGAGCCACCCCACGTCCCAGGTCAGGGACGACAGCCTGGAGGAGCTACCCCATGTCCGTGGTCAGGGGCGGCAGCCGGAGGAGCCATACCACGTCCCAGGTCAGGGGCGACGGCCAGGAGGAGCCACCCCATGTCCAAGGAGCGGCGGTTGTGTGGGCGCAGGAGGGCCTAGAGGAGCCATCCCACACTGAAGGTCAGGAAGGCTGGTGGTGAGGAGATACCCCTCATCCAAGGTAAGGAGCAGCGGCTGCACCTTGCTGGAGCAGCCGTGAAGAGATACCTCATACCCGAGGTAAGAGAAACTCAGGTAAGATGGTAGATGTTGCGAGAGGGCATCAGAGGGCAGACACACTGAAACCATACTCACAGAAAACTAGTCAATCTAATCACACTAGGACCACAGCCTTGTCTAACTCAGTGAAACCAAGCCATGCCTGCGGGGCAACCCAAGACGGGCGGGCATGGTGGAGAAATCTGACAGAATGTGGTCCACTGGAGAAGGGAATGGCAAACTACTTCAGTATTCTTGCCTTGAAAACCCCATGATCAGTATGAGAAGCCAAAATTATAGGAAACTGAAAGAGGAACTCCCCATCAGTAGGTGCCCAATATGCTACTGGATATCAGTGGAGAAATAACTCTAGAAAGAATGAAGGGATGGAGCCAAAGTAAAAATACCCAGCTGAGGATGTGACTGGTGATACAAACAAGGTCTGATGCTGTAAAGAGCAATATTGCATAGGAACCTGGAATGTCAGGTCCATGAATCAAGGAAAATTGGAAGTGGTCAAACAAGAGATGGTAAGAGTGAACATCGACATTCTAGGAATCAGCAAACTAAAATGGACTGGAATGGGTGTATTTAACTCAGATGACCATTATATCTACTACTGCAGGCAAGAATCCCTCAGAAGGAATGGAGTAGCCATCATGGTCAACAAAAGAGTCTGAAATGCAGTACTTGAATGCAATCTCATAAACGACAGAATGATCTCTGTTCATCTCCAAGGCAAATGATTCAATATCACAGTAATCCAAGTCTATGCTCCAACCAGTAACGCTGAAGAAGCTGAAGTTGAACGGTTCTATGAAGACTTACAAGACCTTTTAGAACTAACACCCAAAAAAGATGTCCTTTTCATTATACGGGACTGGAATGCAAAAGTAGAAAGTCAAGAAACACCTGGAGTACCAGGCAAATTTGGCCTTGGAATGCAGAATAAAGCAGGGCAAAGACTAATATAGTTTTGCCAAGAAAAAGCACTGGTCATAGCAAACACCCTCTTCCTACAACATAAGAGAAGACTCTACACATGGACATTACCAGATCAACATAACCAGGTCAACACCGAAATCAGATTGATTATATTCTATGCAGCAAAAGATGGAGAAGCTCTATACAGTCAACAAAAACAAGACCAGGAGCTGACTGTGGCTCAGATCATGAACTCCTTATTACCATATTCAGACTTAAATTGAAGAAAGCAGGGAAAAACTCTAGACCATTCAGATATGACCTAAATCAAATCCCTTATGATTATACAGTGGAAGTGAGAAATAGATTTAAGGGACTAGATCTGATAGAGTGCCTGATGAACTATGGAAAGAGATTCCTGACATTCTACAGGAGACAGGGATCAAGACCATCCCCATGGAAAAGAAATGCAAAAAAGCAAAATGGCTGTCTGAGGAGGCCTTACTAATACCTAAGAAAAGAAGAGAAGTGAAAAGCAAAGGAGAAAAGGAAAGATATAAGCATCTGGATGCAAAGTTCCAAAGAATAGCAAGAAGAGATAAAAAAGCCTTCCTCAGAGATCAATGCAAAGAAATAGAGGAAAACAACAGAATGGGAAAGACTAGAGATCTCTTCAAGAAAATTAGAGATACCAAGGGAACATTTCATGCAAAAATGGGCTCAATAAAGAACAGAAATTGTCTGGACCAGCAGAAGCAGAAGATATTAAGAAGAGGTGGCAAGAATACAC
>SJYV01006732.1:0-12806 GCA_006410875.1 Neotragus pygmaeus
AGTTGATGGACACGAGGCTGAGTAGATTCTAGGAGCTGGTGATGGGCAGGGAGGCCTGTCGTGCTGCGGTCCATGGGGTTGCAAAGAGTTGGACACGCCTGAGCGACTGGACTGATCAGAAAGAACTCTCGAAACTCGGTAAGGACGCAACAAATCAAGAGGCACAGCAAAAGAACACGCGCTGATGCTGACGCTGGTGCTCACCACAGAGCACGCGGGTGGGCGGGGCTGGCGAGCCCCGGAGAGACGCAGCGGCACGTGTCCTCGAGGAAACGCACAGCGCCACTGCTGCTGCCACGAGGCGGCCCCCGCGGCCCAGGCCACGAGACGGCCCCCAGGCACCCAAGGCCCAGGGCACGAGACAGCACCCGCGGCCAGGTCATGAGATGGCACCCACGGCCCGGGGGACGAGACAGCACCCGCGGCCTGGGGCACGAGACGGCACCCAGGCACCCGAGGCCCAGGGCACGAGACGGCCCCCGCGGCCAGGTCATGAGATGGCACCCACGGCCCGGGGCACGAGACGGCCCCCGCGGCCCGGGCCACGAGATGGCACCCAGGCACCCGAGGCCCAGGGCACGAGACGGCACCCGCGGCCCGGGGCACGAGACGGCCCCCGCGGCCCGGGCCAAGAGATGGCCCCGGCGGCCAGGTCATGAGACGGCCCCCGTGGCCCGGGGCAGCGCTGGGCCACGGGCCTGGCCACCCTGAGCAGCAGGCGCTCGTGCGCCTCAGTTAATCGAATGACCGTTACATCTCAGTAAAGCTGTTGGAAAGCACGTCAAGCACCAGGCCATGTCCCCACTGCCCTTCCGTGGCAGGGCCTCTGACACCGAGGCTTCCTCTCGGAGAAGCCCTGTCCACACACCTGCCCTACACCGCCCCCTGGGAGCCACCAGCCCTGCCCTCCCGCCTGCCCTCCTCCACCCCCTCTGCTCTGCCTTGGGGCCCCTCCATCAGGGTCTGGGGCAACAGGAGGCGGCCAGCTGGTGGGAGGAGCCTCGTGTGAACCCAGGGGTCTCCCAGGCCAGCGCTGGCAGGAGCCGTCCTGGCGGCCTGGATTCAGTCCTGGCCCCCAGCGGTGGCCGCGGCCCCGGCCAGGTCTGCCTCCGGGCCCAGAGCATGGCCACTCACCATCGGCTGCGAGTTAGAAAGCCAGACACTGGGGAGGCCCCGTCTAGGAGAGGGGCAGCCCCCCTCCCGGGGACCGCCGCACCCAGCCATGCCCCTCGGGCCCCCCGCCCACTCAGCCTGGCTCCGCGCGCTCACCCTAGGTGGGCCGACGTGGCGCCGTCACTTGGGAACCAGTGGTTTTTAAACGTTTCTTGCTGGAGCATAGCCGCGTCACGGCCTCGTGCTGGCTTCCGCTGCACAGCAAAAGGGGTCAGTCACGTGCACACACAGGTCCACTCGCTCGCGGGCGTTCCCCACTCGGGAAGGGTCCCCACAGCACGTGAGCTGGAGTCCCCCAAGCTGTGCCGCTGTCAGCAGCGACCCACTCGGTACACAGCATCACGTGTATGTGCGTGAGCCCCCATCTCCCAGCTCCCCCCTCCTCCCCTCCCGGGGTCCCTGCATTTGTGAACAGTTCATTTGATGACCATCTCGAAGCCTAATCTGCTTTTCAATAGGCTAGTTAATTCCAGGTTCTCCTCTGTTTTTAAACTGCTTGATTGTTCTTGTTTCTGCTTCCAGAGGCAGGACCTGGGTGGGAGACTCCGGGGCTCCGTGTGGCGGCGGGGACAGCAGCCATGGGTTCCAGTCTCGGGCCCGCCACCCAGCCCCAGAGCGGCTCTGTGACCCAGGGGCAGTGATGTGCAGGCGCAGGAGGGAAGGAACCGGGCAGTGGGAAGGCGGGGGTCACCTAGAGTCACACAGCCTCCAGGACTGGCTGGAGTTAGACCCGTGCCCACCCTGTCACCACACCCCAGAGGTGGTCCCCCCGGGGCCCCCAGCACCCTCCACAAAGGGGTGCGCAGGGCCAGGCCGCGCCCCTGAGCCCCGGCTCACGGAGCAGTCAGGCAGGCCAGGCTGGGCCCTGTGCCTACCGTGCCAAGCCTGGGCTACCCGCCCCGTACCCTGGGTGCAGGACATGCCCCCCACAGCCCCGATGGCCAGCACTGGAAGCTGGAGAAGGAAGCGCATCCTTCCAGGCCGCAGGGGCCAGTGGACAGCGGTGGCCCTAACATGAGGCTACGACTCCCTCAGCCGGAGGCAAAGGGGCTTCAGCAATGCGTGGACCCAGCGAGTCAGAAGGGCCGCCCTGGGCCTCAGGGAGGGCTCCCAGGGGCAGGCGCATGGCAGTGCCCTCTATGTGGGGAAGCGGTCAGTGGCTCCGTGGTACTCAGCGTGTGGCCTCCTCTCTGCAGTCACCACTGCTCAGGGGTGGACCCAGGGCACCCCCAGGCCCCTGCGGTCCCCACCTGGACCCAGGGCACAGGAAAGAAGAAGATGGGGTGCCCGCTGCGGGGGGAGCAGAGCCGTCTGCATGAGAGAAACGCTGGGGCAACATGTCGGTCACCCTGTCCCGTTGTCACCACGCCCGGAGGGCAAGAGGAAGTGGAAGAAAGGCCAGGGAGCGGCAAGGCCAGGCAGGCGTGGGGAGGGCGGTCAGGAGGGACGCAGCCCGCAGAGCCCAGCACGGGGAAGACGCAGGACGGCAGAGAGCGACGCAGACACGCAACCAGGCCGCTGAGACGCGAGGGACGAGGGGTGGGTCCCTTACGGCACCTCCTCACGGCGCCACGCGCACTGGGGACTGCGGTGGGCCATTTGTAGATGGTGAAACTGAGGCTCAGGGAGGCGGGTTAACGGCCCACGGGCGCCTCCCTCCCTGGACCACCGCCTGCAGGGAAGCACCAAGGGCCAACAGGCCCCCAGGGGAGGCAACCCCAGGGCCCGCCCTCGGCCGCCTGAGCACACAGCGAGGGAGGAGCGCGTGGCCAGAGGCCTGCCTGCCGGAGCCCCGTCGCTCCACCCCAAAGGGCCACCGGGAGGCCCCAAGCCGGGAGGACGGGCGCCACCAGCCACGGGCCTGAGTGACGCAGGGCAGACCCGGCCTTCCGGGGGCGCACCCGGCGGGCCTGCCCGTGCGTCACGACGGCGGCGGCCCCGACCGCCCCACCCTCTCCGGGGGGTGCAGACGGCCGCAGAAGACACACCAGCCTGGGCCTCTCACCATGCGGGGGAGAGCAGAGGCAAACCCAGAGACCCGGGAGGCGTGACGGGAATGTCCCCCAGCCTTGGGGTGGAGAGGAACCAGAGGGGCGGAGGTCATGAAGCTCTAGGGTGCTCATAAATTTAACTAAAGGCTCTAGAAATCAAAAGACATCCACAGGGCTTCGCTGATGTCTCAGTGGTAAAGAATCCACCGGGCGATGCAGGAAACACAGGTTGGAACCCTGGTCTGGGAAGATCCCACGTGGGATCTTCTTCTGGCCTAACTAAGCCCGAGAGCCACAGCTGCTGAGACTGAGCTCTGGAGCCCGGGAGCCACGGCCTTGAAGCCCGTGAGACCGAGCGCCGGTGCTCAGCAACAGGAGGAGCCCCCGCGATGAGACGCTCTCACCCCGCAGCGGGGGACTAGTCCCCGCTCTCGGCAACTGGAGAAAAGCCCACGCAGCAACAAACACCCAGCACAGCCAAAATAAATAACAGATAAATTAATTTTTGTAAATGACATCAACAAATAAGGCCAAAGGGCAAGTAACAAAGTGGGGAAAGCTAGCTGCAGCAAAGACCCAGCCAGGAGGAAGCCCAACTTCCAAGCGGGTAAAAAGCGGGAAGTCACTCTGCAGAAGAGACAGGAGGTGGCACGCAGGGGCACGGCCACCAGAGAGAAGCGACCAGAGCGTCCGGCTCCACTCTGCCTCCCAAGGGAGCCAGGCAGCCTGGAGCCCAGCTGCGCCGCGGGGCACGGTCCCTGCCGAGGGAGGAGCAGCCCTGCCTCCGCCGGGGGGACTCTACGCCTAAGGGCCGGTTCCAGGAGGCAGAGGATCTTAGGGAGAGGGACCACAGGCTAACCGCATGTGGATAAAACACGGAAACAATACGTCCTTACGACAGAGTACAATTCTACGAATATCGTGTTTTAATGAATTTTTCAGATAAATGATCATAAGATGATATTCAGTGAAAAAAATAAAACTGCTCATCATCCGATTTGGAACGGTTTTTATTTCCTTCTTTTTTTATGTTTCCATAAGCTTCTACAGTGAATCACAATGGGCCGCAATCATAATCAGAAGCAACAGTTGGTGTCGCTCTCTCAAGAAGGCGTACGCTTGGTCGCTTCAGTCACGTCGGACTCTCTTCCACTCCATGGACTGCAGCCGGCCAGGTTCTTCTGTCTGTGAGGTCCTCCAGGCAAGAATACTGCAGTGGGTCGCCACGCCCTCCTCCAGGGCATCCTGCCCTCTCGGGGATCCAGTCTGAGTCTCCTGTGCCTCCTGCATTGCAGGCAGATTCTTGGCCCCCTTAGCCACTTGGGAAGCCCCTTCAAGGAGGCGGAAGGCCGTAAGCACACTTTACTAAGGTGTCCACAGAAAAGACGGAGCGGACCTGAGTCGGGGCGAGTTTCCATCTTCTAGACAATGAACTCTCCTGCTGGCTCGAGGATGTGGAAGGTTCCGGATGAGGAGGTGCGTCTAGATGGAGAACAGCAAGCTTTCAAACGTGCTGAGTTTTAAGATTAATCTTTCAGCACTGAAAGGGTACGAAAAAGGCACAGAAAGAGAAGAGCTGGAGGACACTTGGCTCTGGAACGTTCTGCCCAGGACTGTGCCGGGGCAGCGGCCCTTGCCCTGGGCAGCAGGGGAGCTGGCCTGTGTGGGTGGGCGGGGGGACGTGCGGGGTCCTCCTGGCCTGGGCCTCGCTCCAGAACCCACCTGAGGGCCTGTGTCTGCTCCCCGGCAGCCCTGCCCTTCCATTCAGAGGCCGGGGCTGCTCGAGAGGCAGACAACGCTCCGGGCGGCCACTGGGCGCTTGACCCTGAAAGCAGAGGGGTGGCCGTGGCTCAGGGCGCCCTGCTTGAAGGTGGCACAGTGGCCTGAGGCTGCACCCGCCTCACTCGCACACAGCGCCTCGCCCGCACCCGTGCCCACTCGTCCTGCCGCGCGTGGCACCTGGGGCACCTGGTGGACCAGCCGGCCTCGCGGTCAACCTGAGACGACGGCTCGTCCCGGCCGAGGGTGACCAGGAAGGAGGACGCCGCTGGGCCGACGGGCTCTTGTTCAGGTGGGTCAAGGGGACCCTGGCGGGCGCCCTGAACCCACACGGGGTGCCGGCCTCCTCACGGCTCTGTCTCTCCCTCTGCCGGGGGAGGGGTCACCCGCGGCGGACGCAAGCCCGTCCACAAGGAGCTGCACACAGACTGCCCCCACCAAGCGGCACCAGCGACCTCAGCGTCTGACGTCCAGTGATCCTGCCGAGAGGGTGACTGCCTGTGTCTGTCTGTCTGTCCCAATAACGCTGCTCTGTCCCCTCCACTGAAGTCAGATCTCGCTCTGCGAGGTCAGACCACCTCTCCCGCAGCTGGCTCAGTCGTCCAGCCGCCCGCCTGTGACATGAATGAATGATATGCCCGAGGTCGGCGCTGCCTGCGGTGGGGACGGGCGCCACCTGCTGACTCGATTCCCGGCGCAGCGCAGGGCCCCGGGCGCCGCTATCCACGGTCCTGCCCGCCGGCCCTGATCTCCACGGCCCGCAGGCTCTGGCATCTGCAGGAAAGCTTCCCTGGGAGACAGCACTGCCTCTCGAGGGCTCCCTGGAGGCGGCTTCCTCTTCTCAGCTCGGTAGAATTCCACGTTTATGCCAAGCCAGGGGAGGCCTGGGAGCTGCCGGGAGGCGTGAATGAGCAGTGTCCGGGATGGGACACGTCAGGAAAACAGGAGGGGATACCAGACCTGGACACAGAGCAAGAAAAGGGGGGAATCAGAAACGGAAAGGTCCGCGTGTCCTGTCAAAGAGTCTGTGATGGTTTCATATCACCCTTGCAAAAAACGATTCACTCACCGATCAGCTCTGGGCCACTGAGTCGGAGGCCCCAAGGGAGGACACTGTCCCTGGGTCGTGGACAATAATTTGTCCCACTGGACGCGATGAGGCCAGGCTTGGCCCTAAACAAGGGCCTCATCAGAATCTGTTCATTGCAGCGCCGTCTGTAGAAACGAGACTAGAAACAGCAGGGCCTAACTGCACGGTGATCCAGCCACACGGTGCGGTCCCACGTGGCCAAAAGTGACCACGAGGCCGTCTCTAGAAACTGCCACAGATGGGCCTGCAGACTAGAGGGTCAGGAAAGCAGAGTGGGAAGGACAAGGCCCTCTGTCAAAGAACAGGACGGAAAAACGCTGTCTGTGTGTGCGTGTGTGTGTCTATGTCTCTGTGTGTGCGTGTGTCTATATCTGTGTGTGTGTGTGCATGTGTCTATATCTCTGTGTGTGTGTCTGTGTCTCTCTCTGTATATACATCCTTGCTTCTGTTTTTTATAAGCTGTAAAAAATTTGAAAACGGTAACTTTAGAGCAGGGGGAGAATAAGGAGGAACAGATTTCTCTGAGTATAACTTATTTTATAAATTTGTCTGGGAACCATGCAAACATTTCACATAATTATAAAGTTAAATGTAAATGGGAATATCTCTACGTCTCGTGCCAAACTGAACAGATTAACCCATTGTGGGTAAGATCTGGAGCATGACGTTACAGACAGAATGATGTCACGTGACTCGAAAGCAGTCCCTCGGCTCTATCTTCTAGAGGGATGTGCCCGAAGGTCAAAAGAACCGGTGAGAACATCTTAGACGACACGTGTCGGTGAGGGTGTGGAGAAACAGGAGCCTCGCACACGGCCAGGCGACAAAAGAAGCCAGGGACAGCACCNGGGGACGGGCGCCACCTGCTGACTCGATTCCCGGCGCAGCGCAGGGCCCCGGGCGCCGCTATCCACGGTCCTGCCCGCCGGCCCTGATCTCCACGGCCCGCAGGCTCTGGCATCTGCAGGAAAGCTTCCCTGGGAGACAGCACTGCCTCTCGAGGGCTCCCTGGAGGCGGCTTCCTCTTCTCAGCTCGGTAGAATTCCACGTTTATGCCAAGCCAGGGGAGGCCTGGGAGCTGCCGGGAGGCGTGAATGAGCAGTGTCCGGGATGGGACACGTCAGGAAAACAGGAGGGGATACCAGACCTGGACACAGAGCAAGAAAAGGGGGGAATCAGAAACGGAAAGGTCCGCGTGTCCTGTCAAAGAGTCTGTGATGGTTTCATATCACCCTTGCAAAAAACGATTCACTCACCGATCAGCTCTGGGCCACTGAGTCGGAGGCCCCAAGGGAGGACACTGTCCCTGGGTCGTGGACAATAATTTGTCCCACTGGACGCGATGAGGCCAGGCTTGGCCCTAAACAAGGGCCTCATCAGAATCTGTTCATTGCAGCGCCGTCTGTAGAAACGAGACTAGAAACAGCAGGGCCTAACTGCACGGTGATCCAGCCACACGGTGCGGTCCCACGTGGCCAAAAGTGACCACGAGGCCGTCTCTAGAAACTGCCACAGATGGGCCTGCAGACTAGAGGGTCAGGAAAGCAGAGTGGGAAGGACAAGGCCCTCTGTCAAAGAACAGGACGGAAAAACGCTGTCTGTGTGTGCGTGTGTGTGTCTATGTCTCTGTGTGTGCGTGTGTCTATATCTGTGTGTGTGTGTGCATGTGTCTATATCTCTGTGTGTGTGTCTGTGTCTCTCTCTGTATATACATCCTTGCTTCTGTTTTTTATAAGCTGTAAAAAATTTGAAAACGGTAACTTTAGAGCAGGGGGAGAATAAGGAGGAACAGATTTCTCTGAGTATAACTTATTTTATAAATTTGTCTGGGAACCATGCAAACATTTCACATAATTATAAAGTTAAATGTAAATGGGAATATCTCTACGTCTCGTGCCAAACTGAACAGATTAACCCATTGTGGGTAAGATCTGGAGCATGACGTTACAGACAGAATGATGTCACGTGACTCGAAAGCAGTCCCTCGGCTCTATCTTCTAGAGGGATGTGCCCGAAGGTCAAAAGAACCGGTGAGAACATCTTAGACGACACGTGTCGGTGAGGGTGTGGAGAAACAGGAGCCTCGCACACGGCCAGGCGACAAAAGAAGCCAGGGACAGCACCCCGGAGCGCAGAGGCCCGTGTGAGGTGATGGGGGAGCCCAGAGAACTGACTCGCACGACCACACACAGACGTGGTTGCCCTGACAGCTCCCACAACACCCAGACGGTGAGCACAGCACGCACCCTGGACACGCGAGCCCAGCGTGGCCCCCTGGAGGACGAGGTAGCCACGGGAAGCAGGCCCTGAGACCCGTGACAGCCCTTCACAGGGCAGACCTTGATGACGCGGTGCTCAGCAAAGGAAGCCGGGCACAAAAGGTCACACGATGAGCGACTCTGCTCCTGCGGAGCGTCCAGAACAGGCGAATTCATGGAGCCAGAGAGTAGACTCTTGGTTGCCAGGGGCTGGGGGGTGATGCCCACACAGGAAAGGCTGGCTCGGAGCAGCAGAGTTCCTCACGGGAGGAGAGGAGAGCAGCCCTGACCCCCAGGGGTCCTGCCAGCCCCCTGCCCGCTGCCAGGAGGACCTGCAGCTCTAGGGAGGGGCGCCTACAGGGTGTCTGCCCCTGCGCCCAGAGACCCCTCCCCTGGTGTCCAGCCTCCTTCCCTGCACGGCTCCCACGGGGGAGACAAGGGACCCTTGGGAACCCCGCCGAGGGTCTGCTGGGGGCAGGGGCGGATCTCAGGATCCCACCGCAGCCCCCGGGCCCACACGCCCAGGCTGCGAATTCGTGCAGCTAACTGCGGCCAGGGAGCAATCACGCCAGTCAGGGGGGTGCCAGGCCTGGGGCAGTGGGCCCACGCCGGGCACAGCAGTGCAGAGGGGCTGACCAGGGCCTGGTGCTGCCCGCACTCGCCGGGAGGTGCTGGTAAGGCCAGAAACAAGGCGGCCCAGGCCCCTGGGGACACTTCTCTGGGGGGACTCAGAGGGCACGTGCGCGCAGGAGGGCCTGATGCCGCTAAACCGAGCAGAGGATGTGTCCGGCGGCCCTTACCTGGGGCCCGCCGGGGGCGGGGGCTGCTCCTGCGGGGCCTCCTCCTGCTGATGGGAGCCGTCAACCCCTCCGCACAGCCTGTGCGCCGCATCCCCGGGGGGCCCTGAACTGTGTGCCAGGCACTTGTCGGAAGCAGGGGCTTCGGGCTCCGGCCTGCCGGGGGCGTCTTCGGAGGGCGCGGGGCCCGCGGCGCCTGCGGGCAGGGCCTCCAGCAGCCCCGCGGCGGAGCCCTTGGCGCCCACCCTGGCGGAGCGGATGACGCCGCCCGAGGCGCACTTGCCCCGCAGACTCTGGGCGGCCGCGTCCTCCCCGGCGCCCGCGCAGCCCGCGCAGCAGACGCAGGAGTTCAGGAGGCAGGTGGTGGCCGTGGCGCTGAGTCTGTGGGGGCCGCCCGCCGTGCCCTCGGCCGCCGCGGGGACGCCGTTTCCCGGGACTCCCGGGTGGGCGAGGGCGGAGTCCAGGCAGGCGGGCGACTTGGGGTTGAATATGACGGTGGCCGACAGCTTCATGCCTCCGGTCCGGTGGGCGATCAGCTCGGCCGTCTCGGCGTGCTCCGCGCCTGCCTCCCAGCCGTCCAGGGGCGGCCGCGAATCCAGGCAGCTGCAGGCGCTGGGGGCCGCCCGCAGCGCGGCGCCCTCGACGCTGTTGCTGCTGCTCGAGTCCTCCCGCTTGGCCGAGGTCGGGGAGCCGACCCGCGCCTCTCGGCCCTCCCCCGTCTCCTGGGGGCCCAGGGCCTCGGCCGCCCCGTCCACGTCCTCCATGAAGAACACCCTCCCCTCCTCCTCGTCGCCGGCGGGGAGCTGCGCGCGGCCCGGGGACGCCCGCCCGCGGGGGCTGGCCGCGGCGCCCGGCCTGTGGGCGGGGGACGGGCCGGCGCTGGGCGGGGACAGCAGGCAGGCCATGGCGTCCCCCGCGCTGTGCACCAGCCGGCTCAGCTGCTCCAGCTCCTGGTCGTCGTTCTGCACTGAGCAGGCCAGCTCCGCGTCCGCGCGCCTGGGCTCGGTTGGGGCCAGGGCCGGGGGCGCCGCGGCGTCGGCCCGGACGGGCAACTCCACGTCCTGGGAAATGCAGAGGCTCCGCTCCAGCGTGTGCAGCTCCTCCTCCGTCAGGGTCTGCAGCAAATCCCTGCAAGGGCCAAGGCACAAAGGAAGGGTGAGGGTCCCCGAGGCGAACCCCCGCCAGCCCCCCGTGGTGCCTGCAGTGATCCCCGAAAGCTGTCGATGCCTCCAGGGTCCCCGGGACCTCGGGTCAGGACAACAGTCCTTTGGGGGCGGCGGACTGATTCTAGAACGCGCTCTTCCTTAAAAATGAGATTCTGAAGCTTCTTGCTGAAAAACAAGAAAGCCCAGATTCTTAGTGGTAACTGCATTAGTAAAACCTTCTGCCAGTGAAAAGATACATGTTGGTTTAACATATAGGTTTTCATCCTTTGGTTCAACAAATACTCCTGAGCACTGTCTCTGTGCCAGGCCCAGGGTGACACATAGGAAGACTGGCATGGCCCCTGCCCATGTGAGTTCTGTAACAAAGATGCAGATAACAAACAAATAGGAGCGAAAATGGAAATACAATCACGGTGGCGGCAGCAGAGGAGAGTGCCCGCCAGGTGGAGGCACCTTCCTTGGAGGAAGCGGCACTGACCTCGAGGTGGAGTGGGTCTATTGACACCGACTGGGATGAGCCCAGCGTGGGTCCGACAGGTCCCATGTCTCAGAACCGCTCAGCTGCGGATTTTCATAAGCTGAACACACTCTGCTCTGCAAGCAGCACTCAGATCAAGAAGTACAGCGCTCACCGTGCTCCCAGGAGCCCCCACGCACCCCTCCCCCACTCCCTGCCGTGACCACCCCACAGCCCCTGCAGTGATCACACCTGTTCTTCGCAGACAGATGGACTGCGTGGCCCGCCCCGCTCCCTTGCGCCACCTCTACATTCCGGACTACCCCGCGGCCTGCACTGCTCCGCAGCAGGCTGTCGGCCGGTGCTGGATGTGTGAGGAGGCGCCAGAAGAGACACTGGACGCCCAGTTACGTTGAAACTTCAGGTAAACAACAAATGCTTTTTTTTAAAAAAAAAAGAAGTGGCTTTTTTTGAAAAAAGTTTATTTGTATTTACTTATTTGGCTATACTGGGTCTTAGTTGTGGCTAACTTTGATCTTTGGTGCAGCATGTGGGATCTTTAGTTGGTCCCTGGTCAGGGACCAAACCCAGGCCCCCTGCGTTGGAATCCGGAGTCTTAAGTCACTGGACCATCAGGGAAGTCCCAACAAACACTTAAAAAGTGTATGAATATTTTTTAGAGTAAGTATGTCCCAAATGGCCCCCACTGGGGACGTATTTACTCTAACAAAGTATTACCGTATATCTGAAATTCAAATTTAATGGGACTTGCTGCTGTTTCACCGTGCCAGCCCTGGCAACCCTCTCTGGTGAGACGTGTAGTCGTTGTAAATCCTTGCGTCTGTCCTGGTGGAAACGCCCCACATGTCTCCTCTGAAGCTGTTGTACACCCGAAGGGTCCTGGCTGCCGGACCCGCATCGCTGAGCCCCTGTCCGGGGGGTGGGGTGGGGGCGCGTTTCTGACGCCAGGGTGCCAAGTGCTGGTAAAGACCAGGTCCCTGCCCGGAGCCCAGGGCCCTTAGTCTCCCCATCCTCCTCTCTGCTGAGCAGGCAGTGCATTCCTCACTGTGGCTTCACATCACTCTAGCCTGCTCACTCGGGAGGCCGTGCCCCCCGTCCACATGCCGACCGACCCCTGGAGACCCTCTCTCAAGTGCCTGTTCAGGACTTTCACTCATTTTTGTTGGGCTAACTCTTCTTATGAGTGACAGGAGCTCTTTGTGTAATTTTGGATCCAGGTTCTTCGTGGGGCGTCGTCTCCAGCTCTGCAGCCTTCTCACTCTTAACGGTGCCTTCGAGCAAACTCCAGTTTCTAATTTTGGTCAAGCTGAATATGTCATGTGTCTCTCCATGGTGGGTGTTTCTGTGCCCTGTTGAAGGAATCTCTGCCTGCTCGAAGAGCACAAACATGTACCCAGTTTTTCCCTCTGCAAGCATTGTCTTTTCACCTTTGTGCTTGCAATCAACCTAGCATTGACATGCTCCCCAGTGTAGTAACGTCCCAGATGGCGCAAGCGGTAAAGAATCTGCCTGCCAATTCAGGAGATGCAAGAGATGCGGGTTCAATCCCTGGGTCGGGAAGATCCCCCCCGGAGAAGGAAATGGCACTGATGGGCTACAGTTCATGGGGTCACAAGCAGTCGGAGATGACTGAGCACGTGAGCACATTCGAGTGTATTAAGGATCTTTTTCCTCGTGTGGATATTACTGGTTCGGCTGTGCATTGGAAAAAGGCAGCCGTTCTCCACGGCTCTGACANTGTGGGATCTTTAGTTGGTCCCTGGTCAGGGACCAAACCCAGGCCCCCTGCGTTGGAATCCGGAGTCTTAAGTCACTGGACCATCAGGGAAGTCCCAACAAACACTTAAAAAGTGTATGAATATTTTTTAGAGTAAGTATGTCCCAAATGGCCCCCACTGGGGACGTATTTACTCTAACAAAGTATTACCGTATATCTGAAATTCAAATTTAATGGGACTTGCTGCTGTTTCACCGTGCCAGCCCTGGCAACCCTCTCTGGTGAGACGTGTAGTCGTTGTAAATCCTTGCGTCTGTCCTGGTGGAAACGCCCCACATGTCTCCTCTGAAGCTGTTG
>SJYV01006739.1:0-18083 GCA_006410875.1 Neotragus pygmaeus
ACACACACACACACACACACACACACTTAACTAAGATGCAAATGCAGAAAGTTTTGACTCAGATGAAGCAACAATATAAAATTCCAGAGAAAGCAACTAAATGAAGTAGAGATAGGCAACATTCCATTAAATGAATTTAGAATAACAATAGTGAAGATGATCCAAGATCTCTGGAAAACAATCGAGAAGATGTAACAAATGTTTACCAAAAACCTAGAAGAAATGAAATACAAACAGACAGACAATACAGTGGAAGGAATCAATAGCAGAATAACTAAGACATCTGTCTGTGTACTTGCTGTCATATCTGACTCTTTGCAATCTCATGGGCTGTAGCCTGCCAGGCTCCTATGTCCATGGGATTCTCCAGGCAAGAATACTGGACTGAGTTGCTGTTTCCTTCTCCAGGTGAAATTTAAGAATGGATAAATTATCTAGAGGACAGAATGGTGGAAATCACTGCCTCAGAGAAGAATATAGAAAAAAGAATAATAATAAATAAGCTGTGTTGCTTAAGAGACATCTGGGATAACATTAAATGTACCAACATTTGCATTTCAGGGTCCCAGAAGGGGAAGAGAGAGAGAAAAGACTAGAGAAAATATTTGAAGAGATAATTCCTGAAAACTTCCCCAACACGGGAAAGGAAATAGTCAATCAAATATAGGAAGCACAGAGTCCCAGAAATGAAAAACTCAAGGAGGAACAAAATAAGACACATAATAATTAAACTGACAAAATTGAAGACAAATATAAATTAAAAACAAAAAGTGAAAAATTACAAATAACATACAAGGGAACTTCCATCAGGTTATCAGCAGATTTTTCAACAGAAACACTACAAGCCAGAAGGGAAAGGGACAATATATTTAAAGTGATGAAAGGGGAGAACCTACAACCAAGAACACTCTACCCTGCAAGACTGTCATTCGGATCTGTTGGGGAAAGCAAAAGCTTTCCAGAAAAGCAAAAGTTAATCACCACAAAGCCAACTTTACAAAAAGTGTTAAAGGAACTTCTCTAAGTTGAAAACATAAGACAAGAAAAAGACCTACAGAAAATAGACACAAAACAATTAAGAAAATAGTAACAGGGTCATACATATTGTTAATTACCTTACATATAAATGAATTAAGTGCACCAACCAAAAGGCATAGTCTGGCTGGGTGGATGATAATGTGTGCACTTATTACCTCTGAACCCAGCAGCACCCATACATGAACTTATGCACACATCAGCATGAAATTGAATTAAAGATTCACTGAGCATGGCCCCACCTACCAGAGCAAGACCAAGCTTTTCCCACAGTCAGTCCCTCCCAACAGGAAGCTTCCACGATTCTCCTATCCTCGTCAATCAGAGGGAAGAGAGAATGAAAACCACAGTCACAGGAAACTAACCAAACTGATCACATAGACCACAGCCTTGTGTAACTCAATGAAACTATGAGCCATGTCGTGATGGCCACCTAAGACAGATGGGCCATGGTGGAGTTTCTGACAAAATGTGGTCCACTGGAGAAGGAAATTGTAAGCATTTCCACTTCAGCATTCTTGTCTTAAGAACCTCATGAACAGTATGAAAATGCAAAAAGATGTAACACTGAAAGATGAACAACCCAGATCAGTAGATGCCCAATATGCTACTGGAAAAGAGTGGAGAAATTCATCCACAAAGAATGAGGAGGTTGAGTCAAAGTGGAAACAAAGCCTAGTTGTGGTTGTGTCTAGTGGTAAAATTAAAGTCTGATGCTGTAAAGAACAAGATTGCATGGGAACCTGGAATGTTATGTCATGAATCAAGGTAAATTGGAAGTGGTCAAATGAGAGATGACAGTATCTACTGCTGTGGGCAAGAATCTGTTAGAAGCAATGGAGTAGCCCTCATAGTCAACAAAAGAGTTCAAAATGTAGTACTTGGGTGCAATCTCAAAAATCAAGCAGTGATCTCTGTTCATATCCAAGGCAAACCATTCAATATCACAGTAATATAAGAATATGTCCAACCACTAATGCTGAAGAAGCTGAAGATGAATAGCTCTATGATGACTTATAAGATCTTCTAGAACTAACCCCTCATAAAGATGTCCTCTTCATAATAGGACTGGAATCAAAAAGTAGAAAGTAAAGAGATACATGGAGTAACAGGAAAATTTGGCCTTGGTATACGAAATAAAGCAGGGCAAAGACTAACCCAGTGTTTCTAAGAGAATGCACTGGTCATAGCAAACACTCTCTTCCAACAACACAAGAGATGACTCTACAAATGGAAATAACCAGCTGGTCAATTCCAAAATCAGATTGATTATATTATTTGCAGTCAAAGATGGAGAAGCTCTATACAGTAAGCAAAACAAGACCTAGAGCTGACTGTGGCTCAGATAACGAACTTCTTATTGCAAAATTCAGACTTAAATTGAGGAAAGTAAGGAAAACCACTAGGCCATTAAGGTATGATGGCCCACATCAATTCCCTTATGATTATACAGTGGAAAAGGTAAATAGATTCAAGATATTAGATTGACACAGACTGCATGAAGAACTATGAATGGAGGTCTGTAACACTGTGCAGGAGGTGGTCATCAAAACCATACCCATGGGGAGGATCCTAAGATGGTGGAGGAATAGGATGGCACATCACTTTCTCCCTCAAAAATTCATCAAAAGATCATTTGAATGCTGAGCAGCTTCCACAAAACAACTTCTGAATGCTGGCAGCGGGCACCCAGAAAACCAGCCCTTCTTTTTGAAAGGAGGTAGGATAAAACATAAAAGACAAAAAGAGAGACAAAAGAATTATGGATGGAGACCTGTCCAGGGGAGGGAGTCACGAAGGAGGAGAAATTTCCAAACACCAGGAATCCCTCTCACTGGCGGGTCTGTGGGGAGTTTTGGAATCTCAGAGGGCAACATAATCAGGAAAAGGGAAAAACAAAACACAACACACACACACACACACACACAGAGCACAGAATATGTACCTAATCACAACTTCCAGCAGAGAAGTAGCCCAGACACTGTGTCTACTTCCAGAGAGCAGGGGCTGAACAGGGAGGCAAGAGTTTCATGCTTAGGGTAAGGACCAGGCCTGGATGCCCTGAGGACAAGCTGAGGAAGCTAACATGAGATAGCAACCCACACTGTAGGATAGCCAGAGAGAGACCAAAAAAAAAAAAAAAAGAGAGAGAGAGAGAGAGAGAGAGAACTTTCCTGCAAAAAGCTCTGACCTAAGGCACGGCCAGGCCTGCTCACAGGACAACAGACTGAGTGAATATCAGAGGGGAGCTAGCTGTCTGCGGACCAGCCCATTTCCCCACCAGAGGCAGAGAGGCAGGCAGGCAACAGCCAGAGCAGGAAGGCAAGGAGCAGTCTTGGCCCCCGAGATGGAATCCTCCACCAAACTGTGATAAGGCCCCCAGCTGCTAACCAAGTCTTCCTGGAATCCTGAAGGAGTTGACATCTGCCAGGAGGGTCACAGCCAGAGATCAGCTCCCAGAGGGGACACACGGCACACCTGAGATGGCACTCTCATGGCACATCCAGGAAACGGAGCAGCTGGGACTGTGGGGGTGATTAAGACTCACTGCCTACCTGGAGAGTGTGTTCACCAAGCACCTGGTCTCCTGAGCTCCTTGGACCTGAGAAGGGCACAAAACGCATGCTGAACCAAGTCTATGCTTTTGTCGAGTACCCAAGAACCCAAACCTGAGCAGCTTAGACCTGGGAATTGCACAAAACCTAGGGCTTGCTTTGGAGAGTTCCCTGTAAAGCAACCTGGAGCCAGAGCAGTGTAGACCAGGAAAGCAAATGGGTTGTGAACTGGAGCAAACCCAGCAAAGCATTTCCCTAAATGTCAGGAACAAGACAAGGGTTCCCACTCTCACCACTACCATTCAACACAGTTTTCGAAGTTTTGGCCACAGTTTAAACCACTGTGAGCAATCCCCACACGTGCCAGTGATATGTGTTTGCAGTGTTCCTCCCTCCCCACCCTACAACTGAACAAATAAGCCTAAATAAGTGACCACCTTTGCCCCCTTGTGCCAAGGCAGAAATTAGACATTGAAGAGACTTGCACACAGAGGAAGCCAAAATACACACAGAGGAAACTGCTTTGGAAGTGACAGGTGCAACAGATTAAAACTCTGTAGTTAGCATTGACTACTTGGAAGGGGCTTGTGGACCTTGAGAAGAATGAGCTGGAACAAGGAACTATCTGAAACTGAACTGACCCCACACTGCCCTCAACAGCTCAGAGAAATTCCTATATATATATTACTATTATCTTATCTTTTTTTACTTAAATTAAAAAAAATCAGTTTTTTAAACTCCTTTAATTTTCATTTTTAGAACCTACTATTACCTTGCAAAAAATACCCTATTTTAAAAACAAATTTCACATATATATGAAAATCTTGACAGACCCATTACAAGAAAAGAAACCAAAGAAATCAAAACTGTAATCAGAAATCTTCCAANTAAACTCCTTTAATTTTCATTTTTAGAACCTATTACCTTGCAAAAAATACCCTATTTTAAAAACAAATTTCACATATATATGAAAATCTTGACAGACCCATTACAAGAAAAGAAACCAAAGAAATCAAAACTGTAATCAGAAATCTTCCAACAAACAAAAGCCCAGGACCAGATGGCTTCACAGCTGCACTCTACAAAAAATGTAGAGAAGACCTAATACCTATCCTACTCATACTCTTCCAGAAAATTGCAGAGGAAGGTAAACTGCCAATCTCATTCTGTGAGGCCACTGTCATCCTAACATCAAAACCAGGACAAGATGCTATAAAAAAGAAAACTACAGGCCAATATCACTAATGAATATAGATGCAAAAATCCTTAACATAATTCTAGCAAACAGAATCTAACAACATATTAAAAAGATCATATAGCATGACAGAGTGGGCTTTATCACAGGGATTTAAGGATTCTTCTATATTCACAAATCAATGTGATACACCACATTAACAAACTGAAAGATAAAAACCATATGATTACCTCAATAGATGCAGAGAAAGCCTTTGACAAAGTTAAACATGCATTTATGATAAAAATGCTCCAGAAAGCAGGCATAGAAGGGACATACCTCAACATAATAAAAGCCATATATGGTAAACCCACATCAAACATTGTCTTCAATAGAGAAAAAATGAAAGCATTTCCCTAAATGTCAGGAACAAGACAAGGGTGCCCACTCTCACCACTACCATTCAACATAGTTTTGGAAGTTTTAACCACAGCAATCAGAGAAGAAAAAGAAAAGAAATTCAGATTGGAAAAGAAGTAAAACTCTCACTTTCTGCAGATGACATGATTCTCAACATTAAAAAAAACAAAAACAAAAACAAAACCTAAAGACACCACCAGAAAATTACTAGAGCTAATCAACAAATATAGTAACATTGCAGGATATAAATTTAACACACAAAAATCCCTTGCATTCCTATACATTAACAATGAGAAAACATAAAGAGAAATTAAGGCAACAATTCCATTGAATATGGAAAAGAATAAAAAATTTAGGAATAAATCTACCTAAAGAAACAAAAGACATATATATAGATATTGTAAAACATTGATGAAAGAAATCAAAGATGACACAAATGGATGGAGAAATATACCATGTTCATGAATCAGAAGAATCAATATAGCAAAAATGAGTATACTACCCAAAGCAATGTATAGATTCAATGCAGTCCCTATCAAGCTACCAACAATATATTTCAGAGAACTAGAAAAACTAATTTCACATTTTGTATGTAAATATAAAAATCCTTGACTAGCCAAAGCAATCTTGAGAAAGAAGAATGGAAATGGGAGAATCAACCTGCCTGAATTCAGGTATATTACAAAGCTACAGTAATCAAGACAGTATGGTACTGGCGCAGACAGAAATATAGATCAATGGAACAAATTAGAAATCTCAGAGGTAAATCCAAGCATCTATGGACATCTTGTTTTTTACAAAGGAGGCAAGAATATACAATGGAGAAAAGATACTCTATTTAAAAAGTGGGACTGGGAAAACTGGTCAATCAGTTGTAAAATAATGAAACTAGAGCACTTTCTGACATCATACACAAAAATAAACTCAAAATGGATTAAAGATCCACATATAAGACCAGAAACTGTAAAACCCCTAGAGGAAAACATAGGCAAAGCACTCTCTGACATAAATCACAGCATGATCCTCTTGGTCCACCTCTCAGAGTAATGGAAATAAAAGCAAAAATAAACAAGTGGGACCTAATTAAACTTAAAAGCTTTGGCACAACAAAAGAATTTATAAGCAAAGTGAAAAGACAGCCTTTCATAATGGGAAAAAGTAATAGCAAAGGAAGTATCTGACACAGAATCAATCTAAAAAATATACAAGAAGCAAATGCAGCTCAATTCCAGGAAAATAAAATACCCAATCAAAACAATACAAAAAAAAGGGCCAAAGAACTAAAACATTTCTCCAAAAAAGACAACAGATCGTTAACAAACACATGAAAAGATGCTCAACATCAATCATTGTGAGAGAAATGCAAATCAAAACCAAAACGAGGTTCCATCTCAACCCAGTCAGAATGGCTGCTATGAAAAAGTTTACAAACAATAAATACTGAAGAGAGTGTGGAGAAAAAAGAACTCTCTTACACTGTTGGTAGGAATGGAACTAGCACAGTCACTATGGAGAACAGTCTGGAGATTCCTTTAAAAAATTGAAAATAGAACTCCCATCAGTTCAGTTCAGTTCAGTCACTCAGTCTTGTCCGACTCTTTGTGACTCCATAAATTGCAGCATGCCAGGCCTCCCTGTCCATCACCGACTCCAGGAGTTCACTCAAAGTCACGTCCATCGAGTTGGTGATTCCATCCAGCCATCTCATCCTCTGTTTTCTCCTTCTCCCCCTGCCCCCAGTCCCTCCCAGCATCAAAGTTTTCCAATGAGTCAACTCTTCGCATGAGGTGGCCAAAGTACTGGAGTTTCAGCTTCAGCATCATTCCTTCCAAAGAACACCCAGGACAGTTCAAAAGCATCAATTCTTTGGTGCTCAGCTTTCTTCACAGTCCAGTTCTCACATATATACANAATGAGTCAACTCTTAGCATGAGGTGGCCAAAGTACTGAAGTTTCAGCTTTAGCATCATTCCTTCCAAAAAACACCCAGGATTGATCTCCAACCTAGACAGCCTATTAAAAACCACAGACATAACTTTGCCAACAAAGGTCCATCTAGTCAAAGCTGTGGTTTTTTTTTCTGTAGTCATGTACAGAAAACTCTCATGTTGTGAGAGCTGGACCATAAAGAAGTCTGAGAACCAAAGAATTGATGCTTTTGAACTGTGGTATTGGAGAAGACTCTTGAAAGTCCCTTGGACAGCAAAGAGATCAAACCAGTTAATCCTAAAGAAAAATCAACCCTGAAAGGGAACCTGGAAGGACTGATGCTGAAGCGCCAAATCTTTGGCCATCCAATACAAAGTGTTGATTCATTAGAAAAGATCCTGATGCTGGGAAAGATTGAAGGCAGGAGGAGAAGGGGATGACAGAGGATGAGATGGTTGGATGGTATCACCAACTCAATGGACATGAGTTTGAGAAAGTTCTGGGAGATGGTGAAGGACAGGGAAGCCTGGTGTGATGCAGTCCATGGGGTTGGGAAGAGTTGGATCCAACTGAGTGGCTGAAAAACAGCTTATATGAGGAATCTAAAACAGTCAAACTCAGAATCAGAGAGTAGGATGGTGGTTGCTGGGAGCTGGGAGGTCAGGACAACAGGGAGCTCAACGATACAGTTTTTTCAGTTATAGAAGATGATAAATCTTAGATATCTACTATATGAAGCCCACAGTTAACAGTACTGTATTGTGTACTTAAACATTTGCCAAGAGGGTGGATCTTATATTAAGTGTTCTAATCATGAGAAAAAGAAAGAAAGAAGGCAGGAGGAAAGTTTTGAAGATGACAGATATGTTTGTGACATATATTGTGGTGATGATTTCACAGATAGATACTTATCTCCAAACTCATCAAGATGAATATACTAACTATGTACATATTTTTATATGTCAGTCATCCCTCAATAAAATATTTAAAAAAGAAAAAGATAAGATGGTATTTAAATAGTGAGTATCAGTTCCTAAAAGGAAAGAATCCATATTGATGGATTTTACATGAAATGATGTTAGATGCAGGCAAGAAATAAGCATGCTGTGATCCTACACAGTGAGAAGTGTGCTTTGTTTGGCTAAAATAGAGATGTTAAAATCTTAAGAGGATTTCTTACAACAAATTGCTTATCAGGCATTCTGTAGAATGACTTGACTGTCTTGAAGAGAAATTAACTAGTGAGGTAAATTAAATTACAATATTAGTTTTGATCTAATCAAGCAAATAAGATTTAGGATTATCCAGTCTAAGTCCTACACTTATATTATGACACATTTAAAATTAGTCATTTTAGTAATTTTTCCTTTTCTGTCATCTTTTTATCTGTTATAGACAAACAATGGACATTTGAGGAGCGAATGATGAATATATACTCTTATAATACCAAAAGTTGTTCTGAGTTCATTGGATTTTTAGTTTCTTGTGATGGAGGAACAGCAACCCTACCTCATGTTTCCAAAAAAAGGTATCTCCATCATCTCAGCTAACTCAAATTTCAGGCAGTTGCTTAATGAAGAATGTAATCAACCTCCAAATAGTACCTTACTGAATTCAATCCTTTTTTTGAGCAGAAGCAATCATCATAGCTTTATTTGATTGGGTATTTATTGATTTCTTAATTTTTACTTATGATTTTGGTTGCTGTGGTTGGATACCCATGAATTATCAAAAATGTTGTGTTGGCAGAAACACCAATGATACATTTCAAAAATGAAGACAATATCAAGCAGTGTAAACAAAGCACTTGATTTGGGTATTTTTGAATGTCAAAATGCATGTTTCATGCAATTATCATAATAGTTGTCCAAGGAAGTCACTTAAAAAAACAAACAAACGACCATTACTCCTTGGACGGGAAAGCCTGTATTGCTGCAGTCCATGGGGTCACAAAGAGTTGGACACGACTGAGCAATTGAACTGAACAGATTACTCCTTAGTGTCAGTATTACATATTAGGACTAGGGCAATAGGCAAATTATAAATAGTTTGGAATTTCTGGTAGTTAGACATACCTCAAGGATTTTAAGACTTTTACTTTATTTCTACCAAATTATTTTTAGAAGACAGAAACAATCGACAGAATGAAGACTAGCCTTTTCATTCTAACCCTGTTCATCCCCAACTAGAAGCTGATAAAGACAGAATCAAGACAAGAGAAAAGTAAAAGACAACAGGACCAATGTAATCTAATCTCTTATCTATAGGAATCTTAGTGAAGAAATTTTTTTCTTGGAGGCTGCTGGAGATAAGTGTTCATTTTAACATCTGTTTTGAATGCTAGTACATTTGTTAATGTAAATGAAAACTGTCAACTCTTGCCTCCTTTTTAGAGTACATATGATATGCTATACTTAATCGCTCAGTTGTCTCTGACTTTTTGCGACCCCATGGACTGTTTCCCACCAGGCTCTTCTGTCCGTGGGGATTTTTCAGACCAGGGAATCCTCCCAACCGCCTGCATTATGGGCAGATTCTTTACCATCTGAGCCAGCAGGGGAGCACTAGCGTATATAAGCTGAAATGAACTACTTAGAATAAGAACTTTGGGTTTCACCTATATATGCCCTTTTTCATTGAATGAAAAATTCTTTAAGTTTATAGTCCTTTACAATTTTCAAAAGTTTCACTGATGAGTTCATGTAATCCCATAATAACCCTTCTTTTTCATCCCACCACTTTACATTCCCCCTCCCTCTTCCTTCTTCCCACTGTAACCACTAGTTTGTTCTCTTATCTGTGAGTCTGCTTCATTTTGTTTTATTCACTGATTTGTTGTATTTTTTTAGATTCCATATATATATATATATATAACTTTTTAAAGTAGATGGTTATCTTCAAGTGCCTAAAAATATTCAAGTATCCTATTCATAGTAGTTTAAAAAAAATCCCACTATCCCTGCCATGAGTCATGTTCCTTTTGAAGAAATAGATTTTTAATTTCTAGAAGGAATCCAAGTTCTTGGCTTAAAAGGTTTATCTTAAGGTTTAGAGTAATTCTTTGGTTACCTAGTCTCATCTTCTTGTTTTCAGGTAGAAATGGTTAGCATCCAACTTACAAAAAGAAAAGAAAGAGCCCTGAATTATAATGTTTGTTGATTTCCAAAGTATAGATACTCATACCCTTGGTCAAATAAAGTTAACAATGTGACATCACTGAATGCAAAATTTAGAAGAGAAATGCATATAATTGACTCTCACGAGGCAATCTAATCATTCTCTATAACTGTATACTTCTTGGCCAAGATTATTCATAGGCAATTCTCATAGTTTGTTTTATTTTGCATAGAATGTCAGAGTAATACAGCTGGTTTTAAAAGAGCCAGAAAACATTCCTTACCCTCCTAAAGGTACTCTTAAATTAATTTTAAATATAATAAGATGTGACTGTCATTATGGTATGATTTTTCTGCAATTATGAATCAGAGATGATAAGCCATGGCCTGTTATTTGTATAGAAAACAACAGAACATACTTGTGGAGGTCTTCAAAGTAATACTTCTGACTCTCATTGACAGATGAGGAAACTGTGTTAAAGACAGGTCAGATAGCATAATCAGAGTTGATTTTAGGAATGGATTTCTTAATAAGTTGATGAGTTCGGTATTTTTTTTTTTTTACAACAAACTTCCTAAACACTCATTTTGCCAGTAGTATTTTTACATACTTGAACAAGAAAACATCACATAAAAAACAAAACATTTATTTAGATACATGAATAAGCTTAGCAAATCCCAAGGATTTATATAAATTGGATTAGCACCATGATTTCTTAGACATTCCAGTGGAGGCTCCAATACCGTGAGGCTTTTCTTTCAGGAGTGGGAAACTTGGGTCATTAACTGGTGGTGTATTCTCCCTTGCTTCAATTTCTGTCTCTTTAGACTTGTCTGTGTTCAGCTGTATCCAAAGAAATGAGGCAGCCTAGGAGATTCATTCAGCAATAGAGATTTCCTATACCTCATAGTCTTTACTTTTGGCAAGTTATTGAGATCTAACATTAATCTTTTTAGATTATTCATAAAGTATTTCTTTTATCTTTAATCTTACTGGAGATGATCACAGTACATTTCTTTAGATAAAAGAGTACAGTAAAAGGTTAAAGAATGAGAAGATGAGTGGTTGACATAGTGGTTCAATATTCAGAGGACCATGGAGATAGTTACTATTACAGGGATCCTGATACAAGATAGACAGGCAGCCAACAAAAGAATTTATCAGTCTATCTACTCTAAAGAAATAATGTATGCATGATCAGGAAGCTGAACTCTACGAATCAAAGTCAAGATCCCTTGACCGAGGTTACCAGACCGGAGTCAATGTTAAGATCCAGGACCTACCGACTGAAGCAAAGGTTTGACCCCCACCCCCCACCTCATGAAAAATGATGCTGCAACATCATGGAAAGGATATATGGTAATCATTCACTTGGTTCCTCCTAAGGGATCTATGGCCATTTCCTCAGATAATGTAAAGGAAAGGAAATACTGAGATAATGTGAAGAGTTTTGACATTAATATGTGGAGACTTAAGTATCACATCATGACTCTTGTTAGAGTTGCTGGAGTACATGAGAAGATATAAGCAAGGAAGTTAAAGATATATCCCAGTTCTAGGCCACAAATAGTCCACAAATTCATCTAGATATCATTCTCTGGTCACCAAATATGTAATTACAAT
Source organism: Neotragus pygmaeus (assembly GCA_006410875.1). Taxonomy (NCBI): domain Eukaryota; kingdom Metazoa; phylum Chordata; class Mammalia; order Artiodactyla; family Bovidae; genus Neotragus; species Neotragus pygmaeus. Next base: position 11,854 of record SJYV01006739.1, read on the forward strand.
GGATTTAAATGGTAGTTGGCTGAACTCCCATTGGTTCCTTGGCTTCTGGAGTGACAGAATAATGGGGAAAGTCAAATAGGGAGTATCTGTAGAAATGAGTGCCACTTGAAGATTTAAAAGAATGAAGTATGGTATCTTCATTTAATTAATCAGTCAGCCCCTACACAAACCACACAGATGTTGATAAATTATAGTACACTGCTGTGAACTCAAACAAGTATTTCTTCTCACACATCTGGGGCATCAGATGTATAATAGTATCTCTGATAGAGAAGATGAACACAGTTTCATGTATCTGGAATATTGCCATTGCTTTCTTTTCTATCTTAATCAGGAAGGAGGATAAGAAGCAGTTTGAATTCATGTTGAATGAATAACAGTACACAGTTATGGTGTTGTTCCAAAGCTATTTTAACCCTTCTGCCCTCTGTCATATACAGTCTGAAGAAGTCTGGACACCTTAGAAAATTGGTTCACTTATGTGAATATTTAGGAATTTTCCATATCAATGAGGGCTTCAGAGGACCATTGGTCTGAGGCATGTCAGTGCATCTTCTTCAAAAATAAAGGGCAAATTATTCCATCACATCATTTCTACCAACAAGAAGGAAACATAATGCCTGGTAAGCTTCTTTGGGCTCTAGAGACAGCTTATTCTATGCCTATGAATACTACTTCAAACCATTTACTGAGTTACATGAAAAGCAGACAGCTTGTTGTGGGTTCCAGAGCAGGAAAGAGCTCTGTAGCAGGTTTATGCAAACTGGAAGCCCTTATAATAGCAGATATCGATCTGTGGTTGGAAAAAATACCTCTTGGGATATAGGGAAAGCCCATATGGGAGAGTCACTACATAGACAGTTCAGTTTCTGGAGCAACATCAAACCATCTGCCTCAAAGAATTATACACAACTCAAAAATCAACTGCTAATGCCTGTGACTCTGGTAGCAACAGGCCACTGTCCATGGGACACCAAATAAGCATGTGGCCCAAACTGCCTGTCACAAACTGGTTTCTGCCATAAGCACTAAACCATACATTTGGAGGTATCCAGAAATAATCTGTAATAAGATAGGAAGAGACTCATCTGGAATTAGGCACTGGTGGGATGAGAAGGTGTAAGTAAACATGAGGAAGTTGCACGAGTGGCCCATTATCTACTATTTTGCCAGCTCTTTTCCTTCAGCTCACACCAGTGGCTACATGGGGGTCCCTTATGAGTAAATGACAGAGAAGGCAAAAGGGCAAAACTGATTCACTGATCAGTCAGATCAGTGTGTGGGTGTATACTGAAAATGAACTGCTGATTCATTGCCATACAGCAGTGGTCCTGAAGTCAACGTTGAAGGAAATCCTCCCAATGGGTGGATTCGGGTAGTGTACCCAATTATCTACTTTATGTAGGAAAAAAAAAAGTAACCTAAGGTAAGATTATGCAAAGACTCTTGCAGTGGCAAATGGGGGCCTGGAAAGAGAAAGACTGGGAATTTGAGGACAAAGGAAAGGAGATGATACATGTAGAGAGACATATGAGAGTGGCCATAAATCATCACTTTAAAACACTTGATAATGTCCTCAATATCTGCTAGCAAAGAAGCACATACACACAAAACACACCTAAATGAACAGACTGACTTGGCCATTTGATGTCAGCTCATATCTATTATATCATCAAGCATCCCGATAGCCATGGTGTCAGGGCTGTACCTGTGTGTGGACCAAACATCTTAGGATTCTATTCCCAAATGCTGATTCATTCTGAGTGTACAACTTATCATTAAACTAATATTAAGTCAGGAATATAGCAAAAGCCCTCAAAGAATCCCACAAACTGACATTGTGACAAATGTTTTTATTTGACACTCTGTACCCTGGGAAGGTCTTTATTTTTGACTAGAATGAATATTTTCCTGGTATGGGTTTGCCTTTTCTGCTCACAAGGCTTTAACTAGTTCCACTATCAGAGGATTTAGAGTTTTTGTTCAAAAGATACAGAAGAACACAAAATAATCTTAGAGCAGTTTTTTTTTTTCCCCACAGAAAAGCAGGTATGAAAATGGGAACAGAATAATAGATACTGTAGGTCTTATCACATACTCCGAAGTTATTTGCCTGAGACATGTGGAATGGCCTTTTGAAACTGCAGCTGAGAGGTCCGCGTGGGGAATATCTGCATAAAATGAAGAGGAATATTACTCCCAGGGACCAGTTGTGGCATTTTTGTTTTCTATCTCTGCAATTTTAAGCAATGTAAGCAACTTTAAGTTCTCAGGGGGAAACCTTTCAACCAGGGGGACAGTTAGAATTTCATTAAACTTTAAGCTATGACCTCTGTCTGGTCACTTCTTGCTTCTTTCAAGAGTGCAGGAAATAGTCAGAGGAATCACCACCTTGCCTAAAGTAATTGATCCTGATGATCAGGAAGAGGTAGAGGGCTCTGTTACAAAAGGGCAATCAGCAAAAAATATGTTTGGGACCCAAGTGATATACTTTGGCATTCCATGGTTTTCCTCTTGGCCAATTTGGACAGTAAATGGACAAGCAAAACTGTGGCCTGAGAAAGGTGTAGTGACTAAGTGTTCACACCTATCAGGAGCAAGGATCTGGGTCATTCTATCAGACCTAAGTAGATGTTAACCATAGGCGATGGAAATACAGAATGGTTGTAAAGAAGAGAATCGAAGATTATCAGCTGCAGCCTCAAGAACAACTATACTGGTGAAGGTTGTTCTCTGTCTTAAAGAGCCTTCCTCTGGTTAAGTTTCTCCAAGAAAGAAACCAATCGGAATCTTTGAGATACTGTTCTTAGATGAGGTGAATTTATTATATGAAGTAAGTAGACCCAAGAAGCATGGAACTGAGTCCTGGTTGATGCTATGATCCTACCCACATACCTCATTCAAGGCCAACACACTCACTACTCCAGCTGCTGAGTACTGGCATCTTAGGATTTATACCTGGGAACAGGTCCAGGCATAGCTCTCAGCTAAAAAGAAACTTCCTTGCTCAAGATTTTGCCCCTTTCCTAAGGCCAGTCAGCACAGAATGACTGGTTTATGCAGGGGTCACAGCCACCATCCCTTTTCTTTGACTTGGGACAACTCTGAAGGGCCATCCTAGATTCATGGCTTCCTATAGGATTGACTGAGGCATCTTCACTAATGCACCAAAACTTCTCCCTTTTCCCAAGTATGTTTCTCTCATTCTCTTACAGGTGCTCCCAAGAGCAGTTTTCAATTAACTACCATGTCAGAGAATTTCTTGGGAAACCAAATATAAGGCAGTGCCCTTTCATTTTCTTATAACATTTCCATTTTTTTCTGCTTTATCTTCAACTCTATTCCCAGGGAGCTAAGAGATCTAGTTGTGCTTGTCCCATAAACTTTTCATTTTAAATTGTTCCCTTTCTGGCCTCTTTCATCTATCTTCTTTTCCTTTTACCTCTAATGGCCCCAACATACCTGGACTTTCAAGCTGACATCTCATTGATGATGTAGGGGCAAAGTTGGGACCTTTGCTAAAAGCAGTCTTTTATAGTCCTATGATATTTCACCAGGTTAGGATATCATTACTGGGCAGTGTTGCATTGATTTATATACTCTAGGGAAAGTACTTGGAAGAAAATCCTACCTGAAGGATGGACTTTAGCTGGAGCCAACAAGACAAAAATGCCACAATCTAAAACTTCCTTTTCGATCTTTTTCTAAGTAATTTTTTTTTTTTAAGATTCCATGCACAGCAGGTCAAATATTCAGCTATATGTTCTAGAAACTTAAAAATGTCTCCCTCTACCATTCAAATCTGAGTAGATTTCAGAAATTCTATAAAGTACTGCATACAAGCATCCACTAATTTCACTCTTATTTTTAATCCTTCTGAGTTGCTGATTTCTGAGCATGGAGAATACTGCTGTTTGATTCTATCTTGTCTATTCAGTTGTTTGATTTAATCAAATTGAGTAAATGAAGAATACTAAAGGTTAAACTGATTTTCCAAATATATGAAAAAGAATATATATTGTTAAAAATACCTCTATTTCTAAAAGGTAAGATGGATCTATACACAAAATAAAATAGTGATTCTTTTAAGGATTGGCACCAAAGAACTATAAATAATTTTGAACTTTTTAAAATTTTGCTTTTTGCTGCGTTGGCCCCATCATGTCATACTCTGCATTCCAGAGTTGATTTTAGATGGAACAAATCTCTACTTCAAAGGCAGCTTTATTCTTTGAGCAGCTCTGCCTCTCACAGAATGGAATGACAAACCTTTGTTTCTGTGTCACAGAATTGATACTGTTCTTTTTGTCATAGAGATGTGATGCTCCAATGATACCTTCCTAACCACCTTGTTGTCCCCAGCTAAAGAAGTTAACTTAGTTTCACTGTGCTTAGGTTCACTTGAAGCACATTCTTCTTCATCATGAAGAATTTAGGTTAGTTTCCAGACTAGTACTTCAACCTTCAAGCTTAAAACACACACACAGACTGACTCACAGGAAAAGATACACAAATTACTTTACCAATGCTTGGAACCTAGTAACTTGTCAATGAATGTTAATTTTTATGATTGTTATTATCACATGAATTTATGTGTTCATACAGTAAGAAGCTATAATAGGAGACACCAATCAGTAGTAGATTTATATAATTACAATATAAAAAGAGAGGGGAGAAATTCTGATTAATAGAGACACTTTTTCCCTACTATTTGATTTTGGACTTTTGATTTTGATGAAATAGACTTAAAAATATAAATCTGACATATAAGATTTAAATATATATATTACTCATTCTGTGAGGCTATAATTACACTGATACCAAAACCAGGAAAAGACACTACAAAAAAAGAAAAAGAAAACTACAGTATAGATGCAAAAATCCTCAACAAAATATTTGCAAACCAAATTCAACATAGAAAAAGGATCACATTCCGTGATCTAGTTGGATTTATTCCAGGGCCACAAGGATAGTTCAATATTTGTAAATCAATCATTGTGATAATAGCATATTAACAAAAAGGATAAAAATTTCACAATTATCTCAATAGATACAGAAAAAGCACTTGAAAAAAGTCAACTGCCATTCATGATAAAATACTCAAAATGGGTATAGAGGGAACATATCTCAACCCAATAAAGCCATTTATGACAAATCCATAGCTAACATCACACTCAACGGTGAGAATGTGAAAGCTCTTCTTCTAAATTCAGAAATAGGACAAGGATCCCCACTCTTGCCAGTTTTAACATATTAACATAGTTTAGGAAGTCCTAGACATGGCAATTAGACAAGAAATAAAAGGCATCCAAAATTGAAAGGGAAGAAGTATAACTTTTATTATTAGCAGGTTACGTGATACTTTATATTGAAAATCCAAAAGTATCTATTCAGTAAAACATGAAAGCTGATAAATGAATTTAGAAAAGTTATAGTGTACAAAGTTAGTTTATAGAAATCTGCTGCTTTTCTATACAGTGATAATAAACTATCAGAGAGATAAAATAAAAAAAAAATCCCATTTAAAATTCTATCAAAAACAAGAATAAACAAAGGAGGTGAATAACTATACTCTGAAAAGTGATAGACATTGATGAAAAAATTAAAGATGATACAAAACAATGTAAAATGCCCCATGCTCTTGAACTGAAAGAATTAACATTAAAATTACCATATTAGCCAAAGCAATCTACATATTTAATACAGTCCCTGTAAAAATACCCAAGAATTTTTCACAGAACTAGAACAAATAATCCTAAAATCTGTACAGAATGACAAAAGACTCCAAATTGCCAAAGTAATCTTGAAAAAAAAAAAAATCTGGAGGTATAACCTCTCATACTTCAGACTATTCTATAAAGCTACAGAAATCAAAACAGCATGGTATTGGCATATAAACAGTATAGCAAAATGAAACAACCAGTTAAAAAAATAAAAATGTTCAGAAGACTTGAATAGATATTTTTCCAAAGAAAATATACAGATGGCTAACAGGTACATGAAAAGATGCTCAACACTGATATTTATTAAAGAAAGGCAAACAAAAACAACAAATGATGATGATATGGAGAAAAAGGGAACCTTTGTACACTGTAGGTAGGAATATAAAGTGGTAAACAATATGGAGACAATCGGAAAACAATATGGAGATTCCTCATAAAACTAAAATTAGAACTATCATATGATTCAGCAATTCCACTCTTGCGTATGTATAGGAGACAAAAAAAAAA
>SJYV01006739.1:23302-57675 GCA_006410875.1 Neotragus pygmaeus
GATGGCATCACCAACTCAATGGACATGAGTTTGAGTAGACTCCAGGAGTTAGTGATGGACAGGGAGGCCTGGTGTGCTGCAGTCCATGAGGTCACAAAGAGTCAGGCATGACTGAGTGACTGAACTGAACTGAATTGTGTAATCCAGGATTTTCTCATCTCCAGGTTCTTAGCTTAATTACACACACAGAGACCTTTTTTCCAAATAAGGTCATACTCATAGGTTCTAGATGTTTACATATCTTTTGAGGGAAGGCCACTGTTCAACCCACTGCACCTAACAGGTGTCAGACATTAGATTTGGATGCTGGAACTATTTGGGGGAAAGAAGCATAGTCCTCAAGCTTATGGAGGGCATCTTAATTGCTGCAAGAACTTTGAAAATTATAAAATCCCACAAAAGTAGAAGCTATTATTATCTCTTTAAAAAAATGACTCCATTTCTCTTCCTTTTTTTTTTTTGCCTCAGTCTGCTAATAATAGAAAAATAACTGGACTTCACATCATGCTACTCTTCATTTGGGACTAGAACACTTGTCAAAGGAAGCTGACCGATGATAATAGTCTGAAGAAAGCATCAATCAGAAACACATGTTGATGAGGGCATTTTCCAAGTAGAATAACAGCAATAATACTTAATGTGGGATGATTTGATCTGAGGGCAAAACAACTTGTAAATGATTGTTTGATTAAGAGATTAACATCACCCCAAATTATGCCTTGATCATATCATCATTGCAGATTAATTTCTTTTCATCTTTAAAGATTTTCATTATAATACACTCTTTTACCTTAAAAGTTTTAGAAAGGATAACACTTCACAGGTTATCTACTATCACTAGGAGGGAAATAGTTTCATTCTATGATGCTCAAAGGGTGGGCCACAGATCAGCAAAATCTGATGGTAGCTTGTTAGAAATAATCTCAGGGTGACGGTGCTTCCCTGGTGGCTAAGTGGTCCAGAATCTGCCTGCCAATGCAGGAGACACAGATTCAATCCTTGGGTTAGAAAGATCCTCCTGGAGAGGGAAATACTCCAGTATTCTTGCCTGGGAAATCCCATGGACAGAAGAGCTTGGCAGGCTACAGTCTGTGGGGTCGCAAAGAGTCGGACATGACTTAGTGACTAAATAACAACCCATTCTGAGCTACCAAGCCAGTATATATGTTTTAACAAGATCCCTAATAACCAGAAGGTACATTACATTTGAAATGTTAATTACATCCTTTCCAACTCGTACAACATGATGAAACAAGTCTTTTCGTGTAATACTTCTCAAAAGGTAGACTGCAGGCTTTTGTTCATTTATTTCAAGGGTAACCAGTATGTGCCAAAATGAGAAAAAATTGTTTATTTAATGGGTTCTGTGAAATTATGCTTATTCAGTTTAAAGAAATGTCCTCTTTACTGAGACTGAGTTTCCTCCTACTTCTGCATTTCACTTAAAAAAAAAATGATGATAATATAAAAGATGTGCGGCATGCATGCATGTGGATGCATGGATGTTTAACCCTTTATTTTCAAAATGAATTTAACATATATCTACAATATTTTCTCTTTAAATTACTGACCTATACAATTCAAAAGTGGTGTGGATAGAAATGAGCCATTGAATGGAAGCATGGAGTTCAAGAAAGAAAGGAGCGGGGTGGGTGAACATCAAAGAGGTATTATTCTTTACATTTTCCCTTAACATTTTCTTTAATTTGTTTTCCCCTTAGGGTAGACGTCTTTGGGGAGACCACACAGACAAGGCTTGACAAGTTACTATAATGCCACTCAGCTTGGGAGTACTATCTGATAAGCCTTTCTTCCTAGAAATGTTCATCATATACAGTTCACCCCATGTGCTACTGAAAACATCATCTGAAGTAGTAGACTGCAGTGGAGAAAGTATCCTTAAGTTCTAGAGTCTTCTCAAAGGGGAACACTTCTATATGGCTATCCACCAAATATCCCCTTTCTGTTCTTTGAAAATAGAAATTCACGTTCAAATCTTACCCTTTGGTTCAGAGATGGTTCCATTTCAGTTAACCTGAACTGCTAATTAAAATATTAAAACTTTGAAAGCTATTCAAGTATACACTATTTCTTTAAAAGAAATATTAAGAGGGGAGAGAAAGGTGACAAGGTCTTTGAAAATGAATATCATAACATTTGTGGATTCTTTGAATAAACCAGCGACATTTAAGATAGTTAAATGAACATTTTAATTTTTCTGAACCAAATCAGCAATTCAAAAGGCAAAGTTTTAAGCTATTTTTCTCTTCCCACAGACCCTATTGTTTCCGATGCAAATGCATACTATGCATTCATTAATTACATGTTATGCTATAAAGGATTCTTTTCTAATTCACCAAAGATCAGACTTTTAAATCATTAGGAAAAGCAAGATATTTAGTAAACTAAAAAATGCTTATAGATCAAAGATGCCCAAAATTCAGCTTTAAAAAGTTGTTCCTACACAGCTTTCTCACAAATAGTTAATGTCCCTTACCTTTCTCATAATTGGAAATAAAACACAAACATATGTGTAAATAAATATTTGATCTTTTCTAGCACTTGCATCTTATAATTAATAGTGTGATGGGATTTTGAATGTTAAAGAAATAATAATTTGCCATCAACAAGGGTAGGAGAATTTTGTTTATTAGTTTTGTGTGATTCAATTTGTGAAAATGTGCTTCATTGATCTTTGCAAAAGAATTTTAATTGGAAATGAATATCACAATCTATTTGCCACACCAATAAGCCCAAGTTGCTGCAGTTCATTAAGTACCACACCTGCTATTTAACTTTCCACAGGGAAAAAAGTCCTTGATTTAATACACCTAAGGATGGCCAGGTGGGAACTCAAAAAACAATTTCAATTAAGTATAAGATGCAAGTNTATCACAATCTATTTGCCACACCAATAAGCCCAAGTTGCTGCAGTTCATTAAGTACCACACCTGCTATTTAACTTTCCACAGGGAAAAAAGTCCTTGATTTAATACACCTAAGGATGGCCAGGTGGGAACTCAAAAAACAATTTCAATTAAGTATTTCTTTTACTCATCCAAGCTAATAAAATATACACCAAAGTGTTGCTTGAGATAAATATGCCCTAATACTTGATCTGCATATTACTTTTTCCTTTTATATAGATATAAATTATTTTCTTAAATACAAAAGTAATCCATTTAAATAATATTCTTTAAAAATATCACAAATAAATGAGGGAAAAGTCTTTTTTTTTAAAAAATACCAGTGCACATCGGGGTTGCCAGATCACCTTTATAAGCACTCTGAAGCTCAGTGGGGTGGGGAGAGGAGAAAGAACAGGCACTTTACGTTAGGATGAAAACCATAGGACAGATACCAAATAAACAATATCAACAGCTACCCTCAACAGAACATATACCCTCAACAAATAAGAAACAGCGGTAGAGAACAAGCAACAAAGCACTCAGTAAAGATGAAAGAGCTAAAAATAATGGACTAGGCACCCATGAGGAGGAGAAGGGGACGACTGAGGATGAGATGGCTGGATGGCATCACGGACTCGATGGATGTGAGTCTGAGTGAACTCCGGGAGATGGTGATAGACAGGGAGGCCTGGCGTGCTGCGATTCACGGGGTCGTGAAGAGTCAGACATGACTGAGTGACTGAACNATGAGATGGCTGGATGGCATCACGGACTCGATGGATGTGAGTCTGAGTGAACTCCGGGAGATGGTGATAGACAGGGAGGCCTGGCGTGCTGCGATTCACGGGGTCGTGAAGAGTCAGACATGACTGAGTGACTGAACTGAACTGAACTGAAGGCACCCATGAAAGATGTCGCAGTTTTTAGTTATTTGGAAAATGAATTCATACATCAGTCAATAACTGGATTTTGGGGAACCCTCTGTGCTTAAGCTTGAAATGTGATTGATCCATGTGGGGACCAAGCCCACGGCTCTAGTTTTGTTTCAATCATCCCCTCCATGAAGCAGTTAGGCTGCAGGCTGTGGATTCATATTGTGATTGTGAGCACAGTAAAGCCATGGTAGTGCCAGGCTAATTAGCAACCTCCTTTTTCCCTGGAGAAGAAACTCCCACCGTGCAATTTTAAGTTTTACAAACAAGTGGCTAACACTTTTCTTATGGTAGGTGAAGTGAGAGGGTTAATATCTGAACTATATTTTAAACATATTCAAAATGCTCACTAAAATTTACAATTTAAACATTTTAAAGATGTGTTCCTCTATTCAAAAAATATATATTTTGAATGGGAAAATGTAATTTATTTTTTGTAAAATGTACTTCATTATCAATGTTTCTGTGATGCATTTTTCCATCAGGTGAGGTATGTCTGTATACAAATTAGAAACAGAATATTTAGATTTTCTCTATCCCAGCTAATCAAGGCAATTTTGTCTCTTTAAAAAAGTTAACCAGTTTATTCAACAAACATGGGTACCATTTTTGCATGAGACTTCAAGATGAGGACGAAGTAGGGATAGAGGACATATAGATATATTACATGTGATTAATACTTGGGATGATTTAAAACATATATATGACACTTAGTTTTCACTTCAACCAGACCAATGATATCAAAATTTGGGGAAGAAATGTCAGTATATTTGAATTTCTTGAAAAATGCCTTATGTGGTTCTAATGTGCAGCCAGGGTAGAGAACCATGGAAGTGTTTTAGAAAGGGATCTAAGCCAAATAATTATAAAGCAATGTGGTAACAGCACTGAAAGAAATATATCCAAATCAGAAAAAAGCATAGAAGAGAATCTACAAAGACAGTTCTTGGAACAGCTCAGCTTGGAAGAGGGGTGCAGGAGGTTGTTCTTATTTAACATAACTCTGTATATAGTCATTTCAAAAGAAAAAGTGTTAATTTGGAAACTTAAAGGCCAGCAATACATTCAGTTCAGTTCAGTTCAGTCGCTCAGTCGTGTCCGACTCTTTAACAATAATGTGTACACAAAATGTTATAGCAGCACAGAAAATTGCTACTAATCTAGGTTCTATGACCATAGAAGCCTTTCTCACGGAAAAACAAGTTTAATCTTAAGCTTAAAGCTTTACCTGTCAATCAATTTGAAAACTATTTCAAATTTTCTTATCAATAAAATGTTACACAAATATAAAACAGCTTATTTGTAGCATTTAACTTCCAATGATAGTTATATTCCAATAAAGAAAATTATGTCCGAGATTTATTATTGGAATCTATGTTAGTATTTATGTGCATCAAAAAAGTAGTTTAAAATAATTAGAATAAATGTTACAATTCATGACATTTACATTTTTGGCTTAGTTGCTCCTCAGCACATGGGATCTTCCTGGATCAGGGATCGAACCTGTGTCTCCTGAGAATTCTTTACCAGCGAGCCCACCAGAGATGTCCCAAGCCTATTTTTTATTAAGGTATTCTAATAATTCTTTCTCTGAAAGCCATTATCTTGTTCTTTCTTTCTTTCTTTTTTTTTTTTTTTCTGGTAAGGAAATACTGAAATACAAACTAAATGCAATACTATCTGCTATATATTAATACTTTTCATTATATTCAATCTTCAGGCAATATATTTATGTATTAACAAACATAAGTTTTTCAATCAACACACTTAAAATTACTTTTCTTAATTAATGCATGAACTAATTTAACAATTTTTACTGAGAAATTGCTAAGTACCAGAATTTCTACTCTGAGTTTGGGAGAGTGTGGTTAACAAGAAAGGACTGCAGGCAAGTACACGGTCAGACAGTATCATGTGTGATATGTGAAGACAGCGCCATCCGTGTTACGTGTGCTACACCCACTGCACACCATCTTCACACAAGGGCCCCTTTCTATTCCCACTACACACTATGTAGGGATAGATAGGGGCCCTTAACCAAGATGCGAGAGTCTGGGATTTCTGGAAAGAAGACTAAGCTGAAATCTTAAGAATGAACAGGACTGGACCAGATAAAGGTAGGAGTGAAATAAAAATTTTCAGGCAAAGAACCCAAAAGGAAGAGAATGGCAATGAAAAATCAGAAGGATGTTTGTGTCAAGACAGAGGGGTTTAGGAGGGTGAAACATCAAGCGGTAAGACTGGAGAGTTTGGCAGGAGATAGATAACATGGATTGAAGACAAAAAGAAGCGGGCCGCAGAGGATGAGATGGTTAGATGGCATTGCCGGACTCAATGGACATGAATTTGAGCAAACTCTGGGAGATAATGGAGGATAGAGGAGCCTGGCATGCTGAAGTCCATGGGGTCGCAAAGAGTCCAGCATAACTTAGCCAATGAACAACAACAGAGATCACAAGTGGTCCTGAAAGCAATGTTAAATACTGGCAGACTACTGAAATATACAGAGCAGCTTTACCCGGGCTTGCATTTTGTGTATAATTTCATGGCACTGGACAAACATCTTCAGCAATATGGCACTGGCATTTTATGTTCTCAGTAAAGATATCTTTTAAAAAAGTATTTCCACTGAGTTTTCCATATAGTCTAGTCTTTTGTCTTTTGTAATGACTCTTTTTGCCTGAGTCATTTCCTTATTTGGGGATCTTATCACTACATTTGAATTATGTAGTATTTCTCTAGCTGCTTTCTCCTTTCCCTCTTTTTCTCTGTTTCATTCTCCAGTTCTACATAGTCTTAGGGCTTCCCTGATAGCTCAGTTCGTAAAAAATCTGCCTGTAATGCAAGAGACTCCGGTTTAATTCCTGGGTCAGGAAGATCTGTGGGAGAAGGGATAGGCTACCCACTCCAGTATTCTTGGGCTTCCCTTGTGGCTCAGCTGGTAAAGTATCTGCCTGTAATGTGGGAGACCTGGCTTTGATCCCTGGGTTGGGAAGATCCCCTGGAGAAGGGAAAGGCTAGCCACTCCAGTACTCTGGCCTGGAGAATTGCATAAACTGTATGGTCCATGGGGTCACAAAGGGTTGGACACGAGTGAATGACTTTCACATAGTCTTAACCATATTAGTCTCTGTGATATCCTTGTTTCACTCTTTCACCATTCTTTAAACACGTTCTCTGGTTTTCTCAGTTCATTAATATAGAATCCATATATCTTATTCATATTTAAATAAAATATTGTCATATATTTTATATTCTAATAAATTAATTGGAATATATGTAAATAAATAAATATATAATATTTCAGTAATTTAGCCTAACATTAAAGAACTCTTTAGAATCTAAATTCAACTCCACTTTTAAGATCTTTTCTCTACTTTGAAACATAAGTGGGAGGAGAAAGGGAAGGATTTGCTCATCCTGAATAAATTCTCAAAACTGGCAATGTTTCAAAAGTGTATTAAGGTAGTAAGTCCATTTAAACATTCCTAACAACACAATGAGAGTGCTCTATAAGAAGCAAGGTAGAAAGGAAGATGAGAAGAAAGCCGAAAGAGAGTGATACCCTTTCACCAGCTCATAATTTATCTAGCTTCTCACCCCAGACTTGCCTCCCCGTCACCTTTGGTTTTGGAAACACCTACATACCAGGAACTCTCTGCCTAGAGTGGAGTCTACTCAGTGAGCTTTGAAGATAAGAAGCCTGTTGTCTTGCCCCACTTGCAGACTTTAAAACACCATCCTGCTACATGAGGTCTGGGANTTAGCGACCCCATGGACTGCAGCCTACTAGGCTCCTCTGTCCAAGGGATTTTCTAGGCAAGAGTACTGGAGTGGGGTGCCATCTGTGTATATGAAAATTAAAATTTGACATATATTGAAAAATTAGCACTATGGAAGGTTGTAATTTCAAACTTTTCTTAGTAATTATGATGGGGAATTTTTAAATGAATCCTTATCAATCACAAATGCCATTCTTTCTTTTTCCTACTATAAGCTAGTTAATATGTGAAGACTTGAATTATATTAAATTTTGTAACATTTAATCATGAATCATAATTGGCTCATTTATGTTAAATATTTCTCAAATATGCATCAGTTATTTGATCATCTTTCGTCACTTTGTTACTTATGTTGTGACTTTCTATTAGGATACAAAGACTAGGTCCTGAGGCTGACCCTTTTGCTATTAAATTGGACTGTATGCCTCTTTGTTTAAATAGATCATGAAATAACTTGCAAAATATATTCTATAAACAAACTAATGAACTTTGCTTTATCAGCATAGACACAATGAAGTGAAGTGTAGGAACACTGAATTACTTAATGTCTATTAAAGACATAATTTGCTGTAAATATCTCACACCCTATATGCAACAAAAATTTTATAACTATATATATATTTAGACAGAGGTTAGTAATATTGTACAGGAGGTGGTAAACAAAGCCATCTCAAAGAAAAAGAAAGGCAAGAAGGCAAAGTGGTTACCTGAGAAGATTTTATGAATAGTGAAAGAATGAAGAGATACAAAAAGCTAGGGAGAGAGGGAAAGGTACATCCAATTAAATGCAAAGTTTCAAAGAATAGCTAGAAGATATAGGAAGGCCTTCTTCAATAAACAGTGCTTAATAACAGAAGAAAAGAAAAGAGGGTAAAGACTAGAGATCTCTTCAGGAAAATTGGAAACATCAGGGGAGATTTCCACCCAAAGATGGGGACAATAAAAGGTAAAAATGGAAGAGACCTAGTAGATGCTGAAAAGATCAAGAAGAGATGGAAAGAATACATGGAAGAACTGTTTAAAAAATATTTTAATGAACTGGATTGGTGTGTGAATAACTACAATGGTGTGGTTAATCACCCAGACCAAACATTCTTGAGAATGAAATCCAAAGGGCCTTAAGAAGTACTGCTGTTAATAAAGCTAGTGGATGCGATGAAATTCTAGCAGAACTACTCAAATCCCTAAAGGATGATGCCATCAAGGTTTTGCATTCATTATGNGTTAATCACCCAGACCAAACATTCTTGAGAATGAAATCCAAAGGGCCTTAAGAAGTACTGCTGTTAATAAAGCTAGTGGATGCGATGAAATTCTAGCAGAACTACTCAAATCCCTAAAGGATGATGCCATCAAGGTTTTGCATTCATTATGTCAGTAAATCTGGAAGACTCAGCAGTGGCCACAGGACTGGAAAGTCAATCCTCATGCCAATTCCCAAAAAGGGTGGTACCAAAGAATGTGTTAACCATTGGACAGTTCTCCAGTCTACTAGTGCTGATCTCCCATGCTAGTAAGGTCATGCATAAAATTTTGCACGCTAGGCTTCAGCATTATGTGAAGCAAGAACTTCCAGATGTCCAAACTGGGTTTAAAAAAGAAAAAGGAACTAGAGGTCAAATTGCCAGCATTCACTGGATTATAGAAAAAGCAAGGGAATTCCAGAAAAACATCTATCTCTGTTTCATTAACTATGCTAAAGCCTTTGTGCTGATCATAACAAACTGTGGAAAGCACTTAGAGAAATGGGAATACCAGACCATCTCTTACCTGTCTCCTGAGAAACCTGTATGCAGGTCAAGAAGCAACAATTACAACCCTGTGTGGAGCAACTGATTGTTTCAAAATCAAGAAAGGAGTATGACAGGGCTGTCTGCTGTCACCCTGTTTGTTTGACTTATAAGCTGAGCACATCATGAGAAATCCTGGGCTGGCTGGGTTGCAAGCTGGAATCAAGACAGGTGGGAGAAGTATTAACGACTGCAGATATGCAGATGTTACCACTCTAATGGCAGAAAGCAAAGAGGAACTAAACAGACTTTTGATGAGGGTGAAGGAAAGGAGTAAAAGAGCTGGCTTAAAACTAAATATTAAAAAAAAAAAAACTAAGATAATGGCATCTGGACCCATTATTGTATGGCAAATACAAGGGGAAAAGGTGGAAGTTGTGACAAATTTCCTCTACTTGGGCTCCAAAATTACTGCAAATCGTGACTGAAATCATGAAATCAAAAGATGATTGCTTCTTGGCAGGAAAGTGATGACAAGCTTAGACAGTGTGTTGAAAAGTTGAGGCATGACTCTGCTATCAAAGGTCTGTATAGACAAGGCTATGGTCTTTCCAGTGGTCACATACTCTTGTGAGAGTTGGACCATAAACAAAGTGGAATACCAAAGAATTGATGCCTTCAAACTGTGGTGCTGGAGAAGACTCTTGAGAGTCCCTTAGACAGCAAGAAGATCAATCCAATCAATCTTAAGGGAGATCAACCCAGAATATTCACTGGAAGAACTGAAGCTAAAGCTGAAGCTCCAGTATTTTGGTCATCTGATGCAAAGAGATGACTCATCAGAATAGTCCCTAATACTGGGAAAGATCAAGGGCAGAAAGAGAAGATGGAACATAGGATGAGATGGCTAGATGGGATCACTGATGCAAAGAATATGAACTTGAGCAAACTCTGGGAGATAGTGTGGGACAGGGAGGCCTGGCAAATTGCTGTCCATGGAGTGGCAAAGAGTGACTTTGCCACATGACTGGGTAACTGATCAACAACAAATATATTAGTTGGATTAAACATTTACTGAGCATGGCTCTGCCCATCAGAACAAGACCCAGTTTCCCCCTCAATCAGTCTCTCCCATCAGGAATCTTCCAGCAGCCTCTTATTCTTCTGCATCCGAGGGCAGACAGACTGAAAGCCACAGTCACAGCCTTGTCTATCTCAATGAAACTATGAGCCATGCCGTGTAGGGCCACCCAAGACTGGCAGGTCATGGTGGAGAGTTCTGACAAAACCTGGTCCACTAGAGAAAGGAATGGCAAAAAACTTCAGTATTCTTGCCTTGAGAACCCCATGAAGACTATGAAAAGGCAAAAAGATAGGATACTGAAAGATGAACTCCCCAGGTTGATTGGTGCCCAATATGCTACTGAGGATCACTGGAGAAATAACTCCAGAATGAATGAAGACATGGAGCCAAAGCAAACAATACCTAGTTGTGGATGTGACTGGTGATGGAAGAAAAGTCTGATGCTGTAAAGAGCAATATTGCATAGGAACCTGGAATGTTAGGTCCATGAAACAAAGCAAATTGGAAGAGGTCAAAAAGGAGATGCAAGAGTGAACGTCGACATTCCAGGAATCAGCGAACTAAAATGGACCAGAATGGGTGACTTTAACTCAGATGACCATTATATCTACTACTGTGGGCAAGAATCCTTTAGAAGAAATGCAATAGCCCTCACAGTCCATAAAAGAGTTCTAAATTCAGTACTTGGATGCAGTCTCAAATATGACAGAATGATCTCTGTCGTTTCCAAGGCAAACCATTGAATATTACAGTAATCAAAGTCTATGCCCCAATCAGTAATGCTGAAGAAGCTGAAGTTGAATGATTCTATAAAGACTTGCAAGGCCTTCTAGAACTAACACCCAAAAAAGATGTCCTTTTCATTATAGGCGACTGGAATGCAAAAGTAGGAATTCAAGAATTACCTGGAGTAACAGGCAAATTTGCCCTTGGAGTACAGAATGAAGCAGGGCAAAGGCTAATAGAGTTTTGCCAGGAGAATGCACTGGCCATAGCAAACATCCTCTTCCAACAACACAAGAGAAGACTCTACACATGGATATCACCAGATGGTCAATTCTGAAATCAAATATTCTTTGAAACCAAAGATGGAGAAGCTCTATACAGTCAGCAAAAACAAAACCAGGAGATGACTGGGGCTCAGATCATGAACTCCTTATTGCCAAATTCAGACTTAAGTAAAGAAAGTGGGGAAAACTGCCGGGGTCCAGCCCCTGCAGGATCCAGGGGAACCCTCAGGAGAAACAGCATTGGCGAAGAGAATGATTTAGAGAGAGAGAGATAAAGAAAGTTGCAGATAAGAAAATAAAGGAGAAAGAAACTGATATTCCTTGGTTTACACAGAAAGCCAATAAAGCCCAAAGACAAGGGACTTGCTCTGTTCATGGAGGCCACAAGTGACCTCCCAATTTCCCAAGGGAGTGAAGATGCAGAGCGCCTTCCCGTTCAGGTCTTAGAAGCCCAGGCAGGAAACTGAATGCAGAGAGCCTCTATGGTCCAAGGGATCAGCCTGAAAAAGAGAGTAAGAGAGAGAAAGAAAGAAAGAAAAACACAGGGGAACCAGGCTGTTGTGGAATTGGTCCTGGTCCGTCACTTTATTTTCAAAAGGAACTTTTATACCTTGACTTGTACATAGGGAAATGAAAGAGGTAAAATCATACAGGGTCAGCCCAAACATTACATCCGTTTTGTCTTTATCGAAACCAGGATTTTTTCTGCATACCTTTCCCATAAACAATGTTGTGTACATTATCTTCTGGCCTTGGAGGCCTGTGGACATTTTATGACCCTCTTTTGATAAAGGCTGCTCAACCAGAAAACTTATTTTCCCTTGAAATGTTTTTTCTTTATATTTCTAATCTATGTCAGCCTCAGAAAGTACATTTCTCATGGGGTAAAGGTGCAGTGAGTTACAAGAAAGAAGCAATTAGCTCAAAGGTCTGATGTGGTTAATTTCAAGGCTACATTTGTTTTTCTTACATTCCAACTATGTTAATAATGCACTCCCAGGTGCACAGTGGGTAAGCAATATGGGAACTTAGCAGCAATCATTGGTTTAGCAATGAAATCCTACACCAGCACTAGTCTAATAGTTTTTAACTCTTTGAAAGGCTCTATATTTTTAGGCTTCCCATGCCTCTCACAAATGGGAAACTGTGAATAATCACACACATAGCTGCAAGAGTCTGGAAAAACCTGCCAAGCAAGCTAGAATGCCAAGAGGGGGTTTGAATTGAAATAGTCCTTTCATGGCCAAGAGACTTATTAGCTAGAGCCCTAAGTTGATTTTTTCCAGAGAAAGGTGGTCAGGGAATAGCCCCCTGTTAATGTCAGAAGAGTTGGTGAAAGGCACAAAATAGTAAGACAGACGGATTCTGGTTTGGGGGTAGATGCTCAAGCAGGTCCAGGGAGCCCCTTGAATCCTGATCCAACTTTGCCTATCAGGTCTTCTCCACATGACCTTTGTCATGGGTGGGATCTCTCGTTATGGCTCCCGGCACAAAACCACTAGGCCATTTAGATATGACCTAAATAAAATCCCTTAGGACTATACAGTGGAAATGACAGATAGATTCAAGGGATTATTTGGTAAGTGCCAGAAGAACTATGGATGGAGGTTTGCGAAAATTTTCAGAAGACAGGGATCAAGACCATCCCCAAGGAAGAAATAAGAAAAAACAAAATGGCTGTCTGGGGAGGCCTTACAAATAGCCGTGAGAAGAAGAGAAGTGAAAAGCAAAGGAGAAAAGGAAAGAAGGGCACAATAAAGGACAGAAATGGTATGGACCTTGACAGAAGTAGAAGATATTAAGAAGAGGTGGCAAGAATACCCAGAATTATAAAAAAAGATATTCACAACCCAGAAATCACAATAGTGTGATCACTCACCTAGAGCCAGACATCTGGAATGCAAAGTCAAGTGTGCCTTAGGAAGCATCCCTATAAACAAAGTTAGCGGAGGTGATGGAATATCCATTGAGCTATTTCATATCCTAAAAGATGATACTGTGAAAATGCTGCACTCAGTATGCCAGCAAACTTGGAAATCTTAGCAGTGGCTATAGGACTGGAGAAGGTCATTTTTCATTACAATCCCAAAGAAAGGAAATGCCAAAGAATGTTCAAGCTACCACACAATTGCACTCATCTCACATGCTAGCAAAGTAACGCTCAAAATTCTCCAAGCCAGGCTTCAACATTACATGAACTGTGAACATCCAGACGTTCAAGCTGGATTTAGAAAATGCACAGGAACCAGAGATCCAATAGCCAACATCCATTGTATCATGGAAAAACAAGAGAGTTGCAGAAAAATATCTACCTCTACTTTACTGATTATGCCAAAGCCTTTGAATGTGTGGATCACAAGAAACTGTGAAAAATTCATAAAGAGATGGGAATACCAGACCATGTAACATGCCTCCTGAGAAATCTGTATGCAGATCAAGAAACAACAGTTAGAACTGGACATGGAACAACAGACTGGTTCCAAATCAGGAAAGGAGTATGTCAAGGCTATATATTGTACCCTGCTTATTTAACTTATATGCAGAGTACATCATGAGAAACGCTGGGCTCAAAGAGGCACAAGCTGGAATCAAGATTGCCAGGACAAATAGCAGTAACCACAGGTATGCAGATGATAGCACACTTATGGCAGAAAATGAATAACTAAAAGGGGTTCTTGATGAAAGTGAAAGAGGAGAGTAAAAATTTTGGCTTAAAACTCAACATTCAGAAAACTAAGATCATGGCATCTGGTCCCATCACTCAATGGCAAAGATGGGGAAACAGTGGAAACAGTAACAGACTTTACTTTGGGGGGCTCCAAAAATCACTGCAGATGGTGACTGCAGCCATGAAATTAAAAGAAGCTTGCTTTTTGGAAGAAAAGCTGTGACTAACCTAGAGAGCATATTTAAAAACAGAGACATTACTTTGCAAACAAGTCTATCTAGTCAAAGCTATGGTTTTTCCAGTAGTCATGTATGGATGTGAGAGTTGGATTATTAAAAAAATCTGAATGCCATAGAATTGATGCATTTGTACTAAGGTNACTAACCTAGACAGCATATTTAAAAACAGAGACATTACTTTGCAAACAAGTCTATCTAGTCAAAGCTATGGTTTTTCCAGTAGTCATGTATGGATGTGAGAGTTGGATTATTAAAAAAATCTGAATGCCATAGAATTGATGCATTTGTACTAAGGTGTTGGAGAAGGCTCTTGAGAATCCTTGGACTGCAAGAAGATCCAACAAGTCCATTCTAAAGGAAATCAGTCCTGAATATTTACTGGAAGGACTGATGCTGAAGCTGAAACTCCAATACTTCGGCCACCTGATGCAAAGAACTGACTCATTGGAAAAGATCCTGATACTGGTAAAGATTGAATGCAGGAGGAGAAGGAGACAACAGAGGATGGAATGGTTTGATGGCATCACTGACTCAATGGACACGAGCTTGAGTAAACTCTGGGAGTTGGTGATAGATTGGCAGGCCTGGTGTGCTACAGTCCATGGGGTCACAAAGAGTCAGAGTCGACTGAGCAACTGAACTGAACTGAATTGATTTTTGATTCTTTCAAATTAGGAAGAGATAGAACATAATTATGAATATTTCACAAGAAAATAAACTCATCATTATTCACCATAGACTTTCTTGCCAAAATATCAATCACATAACAGTTAATTCAGTATTGCATGACAGGAAAAAAGACATTACTTTGTCAACAAAGTCTATCTAGTCAAAGCTATGGTTTTTCCAGTAGTCATGTATGGTAGATTGCTTCCCAGCTTCTCCACTGTTAGTCACTGTTACAAGGTAGAACCCAGTTGATTTTATGGAGTTGAACATTGTTTTCTTTTGGGACATGAACCTCTGTACCTCTATAGAATTATATACCTCTACCTCTAAGACAATCAAATGAAGAAGCTGACTGCGTAGTTTAGAAATCAGGACTTAGGTAAATATTTGAGGTACAAAATAAGTGAAATAAAAGCTATATTTGAGATAATCAGAAAAAAAATGTAGCAATGATCTCAAACTGGTGGTTCTGCAGATGTATTTTATTTGGTTAATGTAATGTTTAAAAAAATAACATGTTTAATTTTAGGTATGGCTTATATTCTCCAGTTAGGTAGGTTTTCCCACTCATTTGTTGTGTCTTACCATGATTGCCTTCACTAAATTTTGTTATCTGCACGTCTACTGAAGTTACTTCAGTTCTTAAGCCTTGCTTAAGATGAAACAACAGATAATCTTAGGACTTATTCTTGTTCAGTCACTAAGTTTTGCCTGGATCTTTGCAACCCCATGAAGAGCAGCATGCCAGACTTCCCTGTCCTTCATTATCTCCTGGAGATGGCTCAAGTTCATGTCCATTGAATCAGTAATGCTATCTAAATGTTTCGTCCCCTGCCACCCTAATTTTGTCTTCAGTCTTTCCCAGCATCAGGGTCTTTTCCAATAAGTTGACTCTTCCATCACATGGCTACAGTGTTGGAGTTTCAGTATCAATTCTTCCAATGAATATTCTAGGTTGTTTTCATTTTGGATTGACTGATTTGATCTCCTTGCAGTCCAAGGGACTCTCAAGTCTCCTCCAGCACCACAGTTCAAAAGCACCAATTCTTCAGTGCTCAGCTTTCTCTCTGGTCTGATTCTCACATCCATGCATGACTACTGGAAAAACCATAGTTTTGACTATATGGACCTTTGTCAGAAAAGTGATATCTTTTCTTTTTAACATGCTGTCTAGGTTTGTCTTAACTTTCCTTCCAAAGAGCAAGGATCTTTCAATTTCATGGCTGCAGTCACAGTCAGCAGTTATTTTGGAGCCCAAGAAAATAGAATCTGTCACTGCTTCCTCTTTCTCCCCTTCTATTTGCCACAAAGCGTTGGGAAATCCAAATTATATGCATTTGATTTGTGAATGTAACATACTTGAGAACAAAACCTATCAAAATATTTTGATGAAGGAATAGGTCCCATTTTGTACTATATATATATATATATATATGTTGTTTAATTTCACATTAAAATTGACACTTTAATAAATATATTAGATTTCTAAGGCTGCTGTAACAAAGTACCACAAACTAAGTGGCTTAAACAACAGAAAAGTTTTGTCTCACAATTCTGGAGGCTGGAAATCTGAGACCAGTGTATTTATTGGCAGGTTTGGTTTCTTCTGAGGGCTGTAAAGGGGAATCTGTTCCATCCTAGCTTCAGGTGGTTTGCTGGCAATCTTTGATGTTCTTCGGTATAAAAAAGTACAGCTTGATCTCTTCCTCCATCCTCACATGGCTTTTTCCCTATGTGTGTGCTTCTGGGTCCAAATTTCCCCTCCTATAATATTATCAGTATTATTGCTTTAGGGATCACTGACCTCATCCTAAGAAATTACATTTTCAAAGGTCTTATTTCCAAAAAAGATCACATTATGAGTTACTGATGGTTAGGCCATCAACTTATGAATAGAAGGGTCACAAAATTCTAAACTATTGAATTCTAACCATAAGAATGAATTACAGTAATAATGTCATAGGAATGTCAATTTGCTTTAAATATTTCTAAGTGCTTCCTCTATTTTCTACACTTATTCATGCCTGATCTGTGGTTAAGAATATGTAGATTGGTTCCAGGGCACAAAACACACTGAGTATAGCACTGATTACAAAAATAAGAAAAGTATTTAAAACTCCAGAAGGATATAAAAAGTAAGTTACAATAAATATATCAGAAAGATATTTGTTTTGATATATTCAGAATGCTTCTTTTATGAGTATCTTTTCTAGGAAAGCTGTTGTCTCTAATTTCTGTTAGAGGCAATCATTGTAGCTTGGTGTTCTGATAGTCTTTCCTGTTTTTGAAATCCTGCCTACAGATTTTTACTTTCCCTGCTCAACTAGCCTTAGAGAAATCTTTGCTACATTAGCTTCTGACAAATCACTATTCACTTGAGCTGGAACTCACATTTCTGTTTCTTTGCTTAGCTTCTTCTAATGTAGCTTCCTGCCTCTGAATGAGGAGCTGTTAATGGAGATTATTCTGAATTTGGGTCATTTTTCAGAGGTACTTTTTCAAAACTGGTAATATGAGTCACCCTGAAATGCCTTTCAGTCTGGCATAATCTCACTTTAGCAAAAATGTGTTTAAGTTTATGATGTATGCATAGTACTCTATTTTCCTGTTTACTTGTTTTCCTATTAATTACCCCTCTCAATCCAGAATTTTCTCTCCTATGAGGATAACAGAAAGGAAAAAAAAAAAGATTATAAACGTAGGTAGCTTTTCCTTTAACTCAATCTGTCTTGACAATTAATTCTTCTTTAAAAGCATATTTGTACATAAAGTAATTGATTTTGTGTTTCAGATAAATATATATCTTTCATATAGTTATGGTGATTCAAAATTATTACTTTAAACCTTAAAAGGGCTATTGCAGAAATTATAAAAAATATTTTAAGGAGTAAAGTATCATATATAACATTGTAATATTCCAGTATCAAAAATGTAAAGTGACCTATCAGATCCATAGTGAAATTTTTAAAAAATTAGCTAAAATATAATTACGGGAATTACATCATAAAGTTGTATGAATAGTTGTAATGGGTATTTTCATTATATAAATGGTACAATACTGTTTTACAGGGAAGTCTCATGAATATTTTTAAATANAAAGTGACCTATCAGATCCATAGTGAAATTTTTAAAAAATTAACTAAAATATAATTACTGGAATTACATCATAAAGTTGTATGAATAGTTGTAATGGGTATTTTCATTATATAAATGGTACAATACTGTTTTACAGGGAAGTCTCATGAATATTTTTAAATAGTTAGTATATCATCCATTACTATAGCCTACCAGTAGTTACTATATCAACCAATGGGACCATAAAATAATAAACTACTATTTTTTGTAAAAAAAAAAACACACACAAACATTAGCAGTAGATAAATTGTAAAAGAATACAAGGGAATGTGTTTTTCACAGTATGTCCAACTGTGCTGTCCCTTTGGCATTTTTTAAAATATAAATTTATTTATTTAAGTGGAGGTTAATTACTTTACAATATTGTATTGGCTTTGCCAATACACAGGTATACACATGTTCCCCATTCTGAACCCCCTCCCTTCTCCCTCCCTGTACCATCACTCTGGGTCGTTCCAGTGCACCAGCCCCAAGCATCCANTTTTTTTTTTTCTGGTAAGGAAATACTGAAATACAAACTAAATGCAATACTATCTGCTATATATTAATACTTTTCATTATATTCAATCTTCAGGCAATATATTTATGTATTAACAAACATAAGTTTTTCAATCAACACACTTAAAATTACTTTTCTTAATTAATGCATGAACTAATTTAACAATTTTTACTGAGAAATTGCTAAGTACCAGAATTTCTACTCTGAGTTTGGGAGAGTGTGGTTAACAAGAAAGGACTGCAGGCAAGTACACGGTCAGACAGTATCATGTGTGATATGTGAAGACAGCGCCATCCGTGTTACGTGTGCTACACCCACTGCACACCATCTTCACACAAGGGCCCCTTTCTATTCCCACTACACACTATGTAGGGATAGATAGGGGCCCTTAACCAAGATGCGAGAGTCTGGGATTTCTGGAAAGAAGACTAAGCTGAAATCTTAAGAATGAACAGGACTGGACCAGATAAAGGTAGGAGTGAAATAAAAATTTTCAGGCAAAGAACCCAAAAGGAAGAGAATGGCAATGAAAAATCAGAAGGATGTTTGTGTCAAGACAGAGGGGTTTAGGAGGGTGAAACATCAAGCGGTAAGACTGGAGAGTTTGGCAGGAGATAGATAACATGGATTGAAGACAAAAAGAAGCGGGCCGCAGAGGATGAGATGGTTAGATGGCATTGCCGGACTCAATGGACATGAATTTGAGCAAACTCTGGGAGATAATGGAGGATAGAGGAGCCTGGCATGCTGAAGTCCATGGGGTCGCAAAGAGTCCAGCATAACTTAGCCAATGAACAACAACAGAGATCACAAGTGGTCCTGAAAGCAATGTTAAATACTGGCAGACTACTGAAATATACAGAGCAGCTTTACCCGGGCTTGCATTTTGTGTATAATTTCATGGCACTGGACAAACATCTTCAGCAATATGGCACTGGCATTTTATGTTCTCAGTAAAGATATCTTTTAAAAAAGTATTTCCACTGAGTTTTCCATATAGTCTAGTCTTTTGTCTTTTGTAATGACTCTTTTTGCCTGAGTCATTTCCTTATTTGGGGATCTTATCACTACATTTGAATTATGTAGTATTTCTCTAGCTGCTTTCTCCTTTCCCTCTTTTTCTCTGTTTCATTCTCCAGTTCTACATAGTCTTAGGGCTTCCCTGATAGCTCAGTTCGTAAAAAATCTGCCTGTAATGCAAGAGACTCCGGTTTAATTCCTGGGTCAGGAAGATCTGTGGGAGAAGGGATAGGCTACCCACTCCAGTATTCTTGGGCTTCCCTTGTGGCTCAGCTGGTAAAGTATCTGCCTGTAATGTGGGAGACCTGGCTTTGATCCCTGGGTTGGGAAGATCCCCTGGAGAAGGGAAAGGCTAGCCACTCCAGTACTCTGGCCTGGAGAATTGCATAAACTGTATGGTCCATGGGGTCACAAAGGGTTGGACACGAGTGAATGACTTTCACATAGTCTTAACCATATTAGTCTCTGTGATATCCTTGTTTCACTCTTTCACCATTCTTTAAACACGTTCTCTGGTTTTCTCAGTTCATTAATATAGAATCCATATATCTTATTCATATTTAAATAAAATATTGTCATATATTTTATATTCTAATAAATTAATTGGAATATATGTAAATAAATAAATATATAATATTTCAGTAATTTAGCCTAACATTAAAGAACTCTTTAGAATCTAAATTCAACTCCACTTTTAAGATCTTTTCTCTACTTTGAAACATAAGTGGGAGGAGAAAGGGAAGGATTTGCTCATCCTGAATAAATTCTCAAAACTGGCAATGTTTCAAAAGTGTATTAAGGTAGTAAGTCCATTTAAACATTCCTAACAACACAATGAGAGTGCTCTATAAGAAGCAAGGTAGAAAGGAAGATGAGAAGAAAGCCGAAAGAGAGTGATACCCTTTCACCAGCTCATAATTTATCTAGCTTCTCACCCCAGACTTGCCTCCCCGTCACCTTTGGTTTTGGAAACACCTACATACCAGGAACTCTCTGCCTAGAGTGGAGTCTACTCAGTGAGCTTTGAAGATAAGAAGCCTGTTGTCTTGCCCCACTTGCAGACTTTAAAACACCATCCTGCTACATGAGGTCTGGGATGAATGCTGAGTGGTTGTGGATCCTTCTTGTTTAGAGTCCACACCCTGATCAAATGCAATTTCTGCGATAGTCAATGAGACTACGGGGGAGTGGGGGCAGGGAAGTGACTCAAATCTACTGTTATTGCTTAGTTTAAAAGTCTTATTCTCTAACATTTGCTGGGTTTCCTGTTTCTCTGAGAAGAGTAATGATTCCTCCAAGTATGACTGATCAGTCATAACTGGCACAGTGGCAGATGCCAGGTGTCATATTATAGCACACAGCAGGTGTTTCTAGATTTGTGACAAGTACCAGGATATTGTCAGAGGCTGATGAATCCTGGTTTCTGATCATTTCTTATATCTCAAATATCTTCCTTAAGAAACAGATGCTTACAATAATAATTAAGAAATATACTCAAATTATATTAATCTCATCCTCCCTCAAGTACTTCTTAGTTCTTTTGTTCTGCAGAACTCTGATTTTGTTCAGGTATCTGGAGGGTTTGTACTTCAGGGGAAATGAAGGTTGTCTGTGTTGCGTTCGTTGCCAAGTCATGTCGGACTCTTTGTGATCCCGTGGACGGTAGCCCACCAGGCTCCTCTGTCCATGGGATTTTCCAGGCAAGAATACTGGAGTGGGTAGCTATTCCCTTCTCCAGAGGATCTTCCCAACCCAGGGATTGAACCTGTGTCTCTTGTACTGCAGGATGATTCTTTACCATCTGAGCCACCAGGGAAGCCCAAGGGTGGTTACTCTTAAGACAATTATGGTAATTTCATTTTCTAGACAGTGACTGGTTTACACAAGGGCATGTTATGTAATTCTGACCAATGAGATAAAAGGGGAAATTCTACTAGGGAGAGTGAGTGGAAAATTTTCCTCTACTCTGAAAAGTACACAGGTAGAGAAGAGTCACTTTTTTTTTCTCTCTTATGGCTGCATATAGAGTCTTGTCAATAAAATCACAAAGAAGGTGAATCTGGACATTTGAAACTGATGAGTTAACTAACTCTGGAGCTTCCCTAATTCTGATGGATTTGTTTTGTGAATTAATAAACCCCTTAATGTTTATATTGGGATTCCCTTGTGGCTCAGCTGGTAAAGAATCCACCTGCAGTTGGGAGACCTGGATTCAGTCCCTAGGTTGGAAGATCCCCTGGAGAAGCAAAAGGCTACCCACGCCAGTATTCTGGCCTGGAGAATTCCAGGTACTGTATAGTCCAAGGGGTCTCAAAGGGTCAGACACGACCGAGCGACTTTCACTTTCACTATTGTTTACATCATTTTTAGAAGTAACCACTGGAATACCTGCAGTCTAAAACATCAAAACTATTCTAGGATGTTACAAATGTGGCTTTAGGACTCCTGTCTTAAAATGACTAACAGGAACCTCTCAAAAGGGAGGAGGAGTCAAGGGCTGTGCTCATGTCATTTGGGAGACCTGCCGTTCAGTTCACACTATCATGGTTACATTTCTGGACTTGGATCATCTTTGATATTATAACATAGCCTGCTTTCAATGGAGCATGTGCCCAAATTGCATTTCAAGTTAATGTTAATGGTTTGTACTTTGTGGCATGTGTAAAATGAAGTGAAAAGAACATTGGGCTGGACATAATACTTTGATTCTTGTACTTATATTGATACAATTTTATGACCTTGGTCAGGAAAATGAAATACTTTGGGGTGTGGTTTTCTCAACTGCTAAATGAGCTTAGATTATATCTTATGGGGTTCTGACTCTAATTTTCTAGAGTGCAAAACATACCCACAATTTGCTTCCAGGAATCAGGAACAGGCACTACAACTTGGGTTTTTTCTAACAATGAGATGTACTTTATATACTTTCTGCATTTTGTGTTTCATCATCTATCTGTGCCTATTGCATAAAGTTCCATTAATAATCTAGTAATGAGTGCTGTCTCAATAACTGATTTGGATCCCAGTGCTGTCTGCACAGGGTTTGGCAAAATCAGGCCTATGGACCCTTTGGTGAAATGCTGGATATGGCAAATCTAAGTGTAGAGATAGGAACAATGAGGATTGCCAAGATGTGGGCTGATATCAGCTACTTCTGAAGGTGCTATATGATATGAAGATTATATCACACAACACTGATAGAATCTCAAGACAAAATATCCAAACTGAAAAATTAAAGAAAACCATGTTGATTTATTTATTTAAGATTGAGGATGCAGAAATGTTTAGAATTACAGAAGTTAGTGTAGGAAACACCTTATTAACAACAACAACAAAAATCATTCAAGTCTCAGGGCCTACAAAGGTAAGGGGAGAGGAGATTTCTTCATAGTTACTTCATCAACTTTTCTCATAAAAGAACCTCAAATAAGGTGCTCATAACAAGCAGCAAGAACTGTCACTGAACAGTAGTATGAAAAGTAAGGGGCTTCACCCCTAACTGAAAATTAAGAGCCACAGTCAGCTACCTACTGATGAGGTTAAGAGTCTCTTATTCACCAGCCCATGGATAAGCCAGAATGTCCTCCCATCTTACTCAAACAGCTTTTTTTTTTTAATTTTACCACTGACACAGCTGCCTTATTTAATTGGACTATTGGTACATTGCATTTCTAGTGCACTGCTTTGCTTTGTTATAACTTTGCACAATAGCTTACCTACAGAGGCTCTCGTTAAGCCACTTAGTATTCATAAGCTGGATAGAAAATATTTTTTTCTTTTTTTTTTTAAAGAAAAAGGTCACAAGGGAACATAGTCACCAAGGTGACCAAGGCTAGTATAATAAAGAAGCTGGCTACACAGAAGACTACAATCAGTACAGTCACCGCTTCATTATTAGTGCTCCATGAACAAAACAAGCAATAGTCAAAGCTAGAATCCTAAATGACAAGATATTCCAATCTCCGTTCACTTGCCACTCACACTGGATTAGAAGTCAGATGTCTGTACTGCCTTGAAAAGCACATTTCCATACTAAATTAAGGCTGAACAACCAAAGCCAAATAAGAGAAATATTTATGCATAATTTAGTAAAACGAGAAAACAATGTGTTCACCTCCAGCTAACCACATTGTCTCCCTAGACAAACTTCACATTCAAAATGAAGTCACTCATGCTTTCCCTTCCATTTGGAGGGCAAAAAGAACCTTTTAAAATTTTAAACTGAGGCTATGACAACTGAACCAACAATAGAAAATGATAGCCTCTAAATCAGTTTAATGTGTTTAATAATAAATATCATTTCTTCATAAATTTAAAAGCAGGCTTGGTTTCCAGAAATGTTGTTAACAGGCTGGAGAAAAAATATTAGTAAGAGCTGTATTCTTTGGTGCCTGCACAAAAGAAGGCCATACAAGATAAGCATCGCTATGATCCTATCTCATGACTGCTCCACTCCTAACATTTTCTTCCCAATTACTGACATGCCCTTCATTTAGCTGTTAATTCCTTTCTGCTACTGAAAAGCAGTGTTTAAAAAAATATAGATGAAACTCAGAATGGTGACTGGGAGTGGATGGGAGCCTCCTTTCAGGCTGTTCTTTCATTAAAATCTTCTTGCATTGTTTCAGTCCCTTCTTTTTTTAAGGTGGGTTCCTAGTCTAGGCTATTGTTTTTCCAGTGATCATGTATGGATGTGAGGGTTGGACTATAAAGAAAGCTGAGCACTGAAGAACTGATGCTTTTGAAATATGGTGTTGGAGAAGACTCTTAAGAGTCCCTTGGACTGTAAGGAGATCCAGCCAGTCCATCCTAAAGGAGATCAGTCTTGGGTGTTCATTGGAAGGACTGATGTTGAAGCTAAAACTCCAATACTTTGGCCACCTGAGGTGAAGTATCAATTTGGTAATAAGGAGTCCATGATCTGATCCACAGTCAGCTCCTGGTCTTGTTTTTGTTGATCGTATAGAGCTTCTCCATCTTTGGCTGCATAGAATATAATCAATTTGATTTCGGTGTTGACCATCTGGTAATGTCCATGTGTAGAGTCTTCTCTTGTGTTGTTGGAAGAGGGTGTTTGTTATGACCAGTGCATTTTCTTGGCAAAAGTCTATTAGTCTTTTCCCTGCTTCATTCTGCATTCCAAGGCCAAATTTGCCTGTTACTCCAGGTGTTTTCTTGACTTCCTACTTTAGNGTATAGATCTACTCCATCTTTGGCTGCATAGAATATAATCAATCTGATTTCAGTGTTGACCATCTGGTGATGTCCATGTGTAGAGTCTTCTCTTGTGTTGTTGGAAGAAGGTATTTGCTATGACCAGAGCATTTTCTTGGCAAAACTCGATTAGTCTTTGCCCTGATTCATTCCACAATCCAAGGCCAAATTTGCCAGTTACTCCAGGTGTTTCTTAACTTCCTACTTTAGCATTCCAATCACCTATAATGAAAAGGACATCTTTTTTGGGTGCTGGTTCTAAAAGGTCTTGTAGGTCTTCATACAACCGTTCAGCTTCAGCTTCTTCAGTATTACTGGTTGGGGCATAGACTTGGATAACTGTGATACTGAATGGTTTGCCTTGGAAACGAACAGAGATCATTCTGTCATTTTTGAGATTGCATGCAAGTAATGCATTTTGGACTCTTTTGCTGACCATGATGGCTACTCCATTTCTTCTGAGGGATTCCTGCCCACAGTAGTAGATATAATGGTCATCTGATAAGATCATAGAAAGTCCTTTATCAGCAGAGCACAGGCAAGACTCACCTCAGATCCCAGGGGAGGGATGAACAAGAAATAAATGGCAAGAACCCATGTGTACCAGGGGCACAGCTTCTGGGTAGTCATGAACATCTGTGCTTGTAATCCCTCAGTTTGTGAGCTCACCCCTGGTCAGTATACATCCTAGGCAAGTCTGTGGGAGATTTTCTAAGTTGTTTTCTGTAACTCTTATACCCTCCTCACAAAAATATTTACCAAATCTGCAAAAATCACGATACAGTTGAATCCAATATAGGAATCGGCGAAGGGTCCACTTTATTGGAAGATCGACTCAAAACCAGAGCAAAGCCAACCTATACAGTCAAGAGGACCATTGATGGTTGGCCAAATTGTACAAGATAATGTTCCAGTTGAGCAAATACTTACTGTGTGCATGAGAGAGTTGCACAGATGATCTCATTCAACATTTACAGTATTATGAGAAGCAAGCACTCTTATTCTCTGCATTTTGAAATTTAAAATATAAATTAAGGGCCAGAGAGTTTCAGTAAGTTGTTCAAGAGGGTTAAGGAGTAGAACTTGGGTTTGAACTCCATTCCATTCAATTCCATGTTCTTGTTCTTAATTACTATACTCTCCAGCTCCTCAAATTAAAGGACTGGGTGTATCCTGCAGAGAGGAGAATCTGGGGAAGAGACTGACAAGGAAGCTGTTACTCTTTTTGATTCCCCATTACCCTTTCTGCCTACCCACCAGGCATGTTGCTTTTACATTTTGGTAGTGTTTTAAAAAATTGGAACAAGAGCAAAGATCAACTACATGGCCCTACATCCAGCTCTCATCTCCAAATCCTGTAACTAGTAGAACATATTAGAAAGACTACATCTATAGTAAGGGTGAAAATCAATAAAGTACAAGTGGATCAGAGGAATATCTGAGAGACTGAAGGCAAATTGGATCAGACCCCTGATGGAGGGAAAACATGATCTAAAACACCTGCAGGGGCTTTCCAGGTTCTGGGGATGCTCGAAGATGAGAGACAATGCCTGTCTTGCATCACAGGAGAGGGCTCTGAAGCAAACATCAAGGTGATTGGTCGGGGAGCCTATATTTTAAGCATCAAGGTATTGAGCCCCTTCTGGGTCTTACATCTTCTTATGCCAAGCAATGGGCAGGGAGGTCCCTGTCCCACTCTCCCGTCCAGGACAGAGTTATGAGTGTAGGTGTTTGGGCTAAAGAACCTAAGTGGTGCCCAAATAGTAACACCAAGAAAGAATGTTCAGTCACTAAGTCATGTTTGACTCTTTGCAACCCCATGACTGCAGCACACCAGGCTCCTCTGTCCTTCACTATCTCTCGAAGTTTGCTCAAATTCATGTCCATTGAGGCAGTGATGCGATCTTGAGGAGTCCCCATATGTTAAGGGAAAAATTACTGAGAGACCATCCTTGGATTATGTCCTGTCGTTTCTCCATAGCTATTAGAGATAGAAGGCAATAAAAAGAGAAGCCACAGAAGGAAGGCAGGGTATCTCCAAAACAAGTGAGTGAAAGTCACTCAGTCGTGTCCAACTCTTTGTGACTCAATGGACCATATAGTCTATGGAATTCTCCAGGCCAGAATACTGGAGTGGGTAGTCTTTCCCTTCTCCAGGAGATCTTCACAACTCAGGTATTGAACCCAGGTCTCTCACATTGCAGGAGGATTCTTTACCAGCTGAGCCACATGGGAAGCCCAATAATACTGGATTGGGTAGCTTATCCCTTCTCCAGCAGATCTTCCTCACCCAGAAATCGAACTGGGGTCTCCTGCATTGCAGGTGGATTCTTTACCAGCTGAGCTATGAGGGAAGCCCTTCTCCAAAACAAAGATGGGCGTAAAACCTAAAATCACTGATAACCCGAAGAAAAGCAACATCTGGAGAGATGTATGTACCACCAGCCTTAGAAGAGAAGGAAATGTTGTTATATGCTACAACACAGATGAAACTGGAGGACATTATTATCATAAGTAAAATAAGCCAATCACAGAAGGACAAATACTGCAAGATTCCCCTTACAGGAGGTATCTAAAACAGTCAAATCTGTAGAAGCAGAAAGTAGAATGATGGTTTACAAGAGCTGGGGGAAAGGAAAATGGTTCAATGCATATAGTTTCCATCATGCAAGATGAAAAAGTTCTAGAGATCTGCTGTAGCTTAATGCACATATAGTTAATGATACTGTGCCATACCCCTAAAATTTTGTTAAGAGGGTAGATTTCAATTTATGTTTGTTGCTTTTTTTTTTTCCACTACAATGGAAAGAGAGGGAGAGAGAAGCAGAGAGGGAGAGAGAGATGGAGAGGGAAGAAGGGAGGGACAGAGGGAAAGGAGGGAGGGAGAAAAAAAATGATTTATTCTTCTCTAGAGCCTTCAGAGGGAGAATGGTCCTGCCAAACCCTTGATTACTGCTACCCAACTTGAAAAAGACCCTGATGCTGGAAGAGATTGAGGGCAGGAGGAGAAGGAAGCGACAGAATGAGATGGTTGAATGACATTATTGACTCAATGGACTGAAGTTTGAGTAAACTCCAGGACATAGTGAAGGGCAGGGAAGCCTGGCGTGCTGCAGTCCATGGGGTCACAAAGAGTCGGACATGACTGAACAACAATAACAATCTCCAAAACTGTGGAAGAGCACATCATTGTTGTTTTGTGGCCATTTGTTACAGGAGCCCTAGGAAACCAATGCAAGACAGAAACAGCAAGCTCAAAAAATGAAAGAACTAATGCCCATGGAAATATGAGAACAAAAAAAAGGAAAAACGTTTTTAAAGAACCAGAAGTAAACATTTTCAATGACAAGAGAAGATATCCATAAAATAGAAATAGGGTCTTAAGAGATAAGACCAATTAGCCACCATGGATAACATCCTAAAACAAAACAGATTTGATAGTGTAAGGCACAGGGTCTGCACACATGGCAGAAGGCTGGGGGGTCAACAGTGTGGTAGATGGAGCCTGGGAATTCTCCCAAAATGCTGTGCAAAAGAATAAAAAGGTAGAAAATAAGAAAGAAGTTTCAGATAAAGAAAATAATTTGAAAAGACTCAACATCTTCAAACAGGAATTCTAGAAAGAAAGGATGGAGGAAACATAGGGAATTGAAAAATGAATGAGGGACTTTTCTCGTGGTCTAGTGGTTAAGACTTCATGTTTCCAAGGCAGGGTGGGGAGTGGGGCATGTGTTCGATCCCTGGTTGGGGAACTAAGATCCCACATGCCTGGTGGCAAATAAATAAATAAAAGTAAAAATGAATGAGAAGACATTTCCAGAGTTCATGAAAGACACAAGACTTCAGACTCCATGGGCGTTAAAATGCTGAGTGTTTGATGGGAAAGACAATATTTTGATGCTATAAATTTGGCGCCTTTGCTCATGAGATTGCTCAAAGGCAATCGGTTCTCCACCCTCAGCCCTGACATTTATATTAGGCACATGCTTATCTGGAGGTGTTCTCCTTTCTCTCTCATCTTCAATGCAACTTCTCCTCTGTTATCTGAAATGCAATAAAAACATGGGTTCAGAACTCATCCTTGATTTGGGGCCAATATTTGTGGTGTATGGAATTGGAAGTGCCAGTTTCAGAAGAGGCCTGTGGTGTAATTAGAGTTTATTAGTCTCAGTAAGTCGGAGAAGGCAATGGCACTCCACTCCAGTACTCTTGCATGGAAAATCCCATGGATGGAGGAGTCTGGTAGGCTGCATTCCATGGGGTCACGAAGGCTGAGCCACTTCCCTTTCACTTTTCACTTTCATGTATTGGAGAAGGAAATGGCAACCCGTTCCAATGCTCTTGCCTGGAGAATCCCAGCGACGGCCGAGCCTGGTGGGCTACCATCTTTGGGGTCACACAGAGTCGGACACGACTGAAGAGACTTAGCAGCAGCTGCAGCAGTCTCAGTAGTGTGTATTCATCAGAAGTTCATTCAGTCTTGGCCTGTGACGGGCTAAAGCTTTCATCCTTGCCAAATTAGAAGGGAAATCAAGATAAGGAATCATCTCTGAGATCCTTTATTGCATATAAAGTGTGCAAAATGCTAAAAACAACAACAACCTCATGTAACAATCTGTCTGGATAATACTGGAATGTATTTATTGGAGATGTTAACATGTTTAAGTGAGAAAACTATTGTTCATAAAGTGAAATGGACTGGGGATTATAAGAATCTCTGACCAGATAACAAAAATAAAGAGCTCCATAAACCAATCAATTCTTTAAATTAAAAGAGCATTAATCTGGGCTGTGAGATATAAATTTTGTAAACATGGTTCAGGACTCATCCTGGGTGACCTACAGTGTCTCTTGAGAAGTCAACAATTCACAGGATTCTTTTGTTAATCAGCTCTTAAGAGGCAGAATCAGACCAAAAAAATTTTTTTNAATTTCTTTGGAAGGAATGATGATAAAACTGAAACTCCAGTACTTTTGCCACCTCATGGGAAGAGTTGATTCATTGGAAAAGACTCTGATGCTGGGAGGGATTAGGGGCAGGAGGAGAAAGGGATGACCGAGGATGAGATGGCTGGATGGCATCACGGACTCGATGGACGTGAGTGTGAGTGAACTCCGAGAGATGGTAATGAACAGGGAGGCCTGGCGTGCTGCGATTCATGGGGTCGAAAAGAGTCGGATACGACTGAGCGACTGAACTGAACTGAACTGACATGAAGAGCTGACTCATTGGAAAAGACCCTGATACTGGGAGGGGTTGGGGGCCAGAGGAGAAGGGGATGACAGAGGATGAGATGGTTGGATGGCATCACCGACTCAATGGACATGGGTATGGGTGGACTCTTGGAGTTGGTGATGGATAGGGAAGCCTGGGGTGCTGCGGCTCATGGGGTCGCAAAGAGTCGGACATGACTGAGCTACTGAACTAACTGACTAATTTAATCTGACATATGCACTTATAAAGAGAAGGTAATGGCACCCCACGGTCGCTAAGAGTTGGACACGGCTGAGCGACTTCACTTTCACTTTCCACTTTCATGAATCGGAGAAGGAAATGGCAACCCACTCCAGTGTCTGTGCCTGGAGAATCCCAGGGATGGGGTAGCCTGGTGGGCTGCCGTCTATGGGGTCGCACAGAGTTGGACACGACTGAAGCGACTTAGCAGCAGCAGCAGCACCATATGCACTTATAAGAGGAGATTTGGACAACAGCTAGTGGGAAGCTGCTGCATAATACACGGGGCTCGGCTCAGCACTCTGTGATGACCTAGAGGGATGGGATGGAGTTTGAGGGGTTGAGAGTGAGGCTTAAGAGGGAGGGGATATATGTAAAAGATAACCCATGTATGAAGAAAGAAGAATAAATGATGAGTGTCATTAAAGCAAAAAAATGAAGCTACTGTATTATCCTTATGTGTGGTGAAAAACGTTCAGTATAACAGATTTCAATTTTACTAAAAATAAAATGACATTTTAGAGACATTTTCCCAAATATACTTTATGAAAATATCTGAATAAATGAAATGTAACTGAATACTTGGCAATTCCTCAGTAGATAATAACCGAAAGATCTAGGAGAAAAAATTCTTTAAAATTAAGTAAGAAGTAATTTTAAATTCGGGGGTTTCCCTGGTAGTTCAGTGGTAAAGAAACCTGCAATGTAGGAAACATAAGAGATGCTGGTTCGATCTCTGGATTGGAAAGATTTCCTGGAGAAGAAAATGGCAACTCATGTCAATATTCTTGCCTGGGAAATCATATGGACAGAGGAGACTGGCGGGCTACAGTCCATTGGGCCACAAAAGAGTTTGACACAACTTAATCCCAAAACAACAATTTTGAATTCACAGAGGTTCTTTCCAGAAAGCACATGTTATTATTATTAATTGGAATTAAAGTGTATATTGCACAATTCCACAATATTAGTGGTGATTTTCAATTTTCTTGAAGATGGCACTTAGGTACATAGATCATAATTTCACCTTCATTAAAGTAAATGTAAGGTTAATTCACTTGGCATTCTAATAAACATATTTTGTTTACTTGAAACAACTTTATAGTTTGGTCATTTAAAATTATATGTATATAACAAGATAACTGGTAGTTTACTAGTTTTCTTTCTGTAGTCATGATATTTTTATGCATAGTAAATTTTTTGGCTTATAATAGATAATAGAGTTGCTTGCATTTTTCCACTTCACTTTGACAGTGATAAACCGGACTTGAATGCTGTGTATGCAGGATCTGTTCTAATAGAAATGAACTTGAGTAACCTGCCTGAAAGAATGCATAAAAAATGAAAAGATCGTACAGAAATAGGAAATTAATTATATTCCACTATATATAACTTTTTGATTAGAATAACTGAATGATACTTCTGAAAAAAATCATAAATCATTCATATTCTAAGGATGGATTGCTGTTTAAGTCAAATAATAATGATGCTTTGGGCTCTACATACATAAAGTGATTAAATACCATGAGTGTGGATGATCAAATTTCTCAAAATCAAACCTGTGCAGCTCAGCAGTCTAGAGCACATGGAGAGAAGCCAATATATATATTTCTGTCCATAAGAATTGAACATTTAGAGGAGGATTAACCTGATGTGGAATGTCCTAGGTCTATACCAAACAAATATAACACCAAG
This sequence comes from Neotragus pygmaeus, assembly GCA_006410875.1. Classification (NCBI taxonomy): domain Eukaryota; kingdom Metazoa; phylum Chordata; class Mammalia; order Artiodactyla; family Bovidae; genus Neotragus; species Neotragus pygmaeus. The sequence goes on from SJYV01006739.1 coordinate 55,344, forward strand.
AGCCCCGTGTAAAGGGTTCAAACTCAGGCCCAGGTACACCTTGAGAATAAGACCAACTTCACTCAGGATGGAAATTATTCTCTCCATTTGGATTCAAATTTTTAAAAGGCCATAATGAGTCATCTTTACCTCTGCATGAAACCAAAGTGTGCATCAGTGCAGCAGGTGAAGTTGCTGAGTGGTATTCAAGTGCTAAAAATTACTAACTCACCCTGAGAAGGTATTTCTTTTGTTTTTAATTTGGAAGCTTCTAACACATAATTTTCAGTTTGGATTTAGAAGCTTTATCATAACTGTTAAAAGATATGATTCACATCATTAAACATGATCATTTTCATTATAAAGAAAATGATTCACAGACTAACACCCATGCAAAATATTTTTTTTCTTTGAATAATTCAATTTATTAGTATGGAGACACTTGTATCCTTGAAAGTTTAAAATTCCTCATTTTAAAAATACACAGTATAAATATCTTCTACGTAATAACAATATGTTTTGTTCTTTTCCTTTTTAAACTTTTTATTTTGTATTGGGATACAGCTGATTAACAATGCAATAGTTACAGATGGACAACAAAGGGACTCAGCCATGCAGTATACATGTATCCATTCTCCCCTGAGCTCCCCTCCCATCCAGGCTGCCACATAACATTGAGCAGAGTTCCCTATGCTATACAGTAGGTCCTTGTTGGTTATCCATTTTAAATATAGCAGTGTGTATAGGCAACCATAAGTTCATTCTCTAAGTCTGTGAGTTTATTCCCGTTTTGCAAGTTCATTTGTGTCATTTCTCTTTATATTCCACATATAAAGGGTGTAAGAAACTACAGTGACATACCACCTTACACCAGTCACAACAGCTATCATCGAAAAATCCACAAAGGGTGGAGATAAGGCATTCCTTCTACAGTGTTGATGGGCATGTACATTGCTATAACCACTATGGAGAACAGTATGGAGGCTCCTTAAAAAACAAACTAAAAACAGAGCTACCATACAATCCTGCAGTCCCACTCCTGGGCATATACCCAGAGGAAAACATGATCCGAAAGGATACATGCACCGCAATGTTCATCACAGCACTGTTTACAATAGCCAAGGCGTGGAAGCAACCTAAAGATCCATTAACAGAGGAATGGATAAAGAAGATGTGTTATGCATGCATATATAATATATATATATATATATATATATAATGGAATATTACTCAGGCATTAAAAAGATAATAATGCCATTTGCAGCAACATGGATGGACATAGAGATTGTTCTACTGAAATAAATTTTATTCTCTCTAATTAAAAAAACCAGTGGGAGTATGTGAGATTAGGTTTTATACTGTAAGTATACTATGCACATTGAGGTGTTTAGTTGGGGATTTCAACCACAAAATGGTGAGTGTATCCTTATTTCATAGAGAACATTACCTTTGAAACTACCTAATCAAAGGGAAAATTTTTAAAAGATCAACTAAAAATGGCCAAGAAAATGGTCTGACAATGTATAATTATTGGTTGCCCTGGTCTAAGCTTATAAATTTTGCTTTCCAATTAAAGGGAGCTTGAGGAAGGAGAGTATTTAGAATCCTTTAATGATTATTTAATAACATAATTACTAAATATTGAATAATAAGGTAATTTAATAAAAAATCCTATAAGGATTATTCATTGCAAGTAAGATGTAAATATATATGTACTTTAATGTTAATTTTATTGACTATACCAAAGTCTTTGACTGTGTGGATCACAATAAACTGGAAAATTCTGAAAGAGGTAAGAATAACAGACCATCTGACCTGCCTGTATGCAGGCCAGGAAACAAATTTGGACCGTTCCAAATTGTCCAGTTGGATCTAGACATGGAACAAAAGAGTGGTTCCAAATAGGAAAAGGAGTACATCAAGGCTGTATATTGTCACCCTGATTATTTAACTTCTATGCAGAGTACATCATGAGAAACATTGTGCTGGAAGAAGCACAAGCTGGAATCAAGATTTCTGGGAGAAATATTAATAACCTTAGATATGCTGATGACACCACCCTTATGGCAGAAAGTGAAAAAGAACTAAAGAACCTCTTGATGAAAGTGAAAGAGGAGAGTGAAAAAAATGGCTTAAAGCTCAACATTCAGAAAACTAAAATCATGGCATCTGGTCCCATCACTTCATGGGAAATAGATGAGGAAACAGTGGAAACAGTGTCAGACTTTATTTTGGGGGGCTCCAAGATCACTGTAGATGATGATTGCAGTCATGAAATTAAAAGACTCTTATTCCTTGGAAGGAAAGTTACGACCAACCCAGATAGCATATTTAAAAGCAGAGACATTGCTTT
>SJYV01006739.1:63783-94299 GCA_006410875.1 Neotragus pygmaeus
AGATGAATGGATCAAGTTTGATGACGATAAGGTCAGCATCGTGACACCAGAGGATATCTTACGGCTTTCTGGTGGTGGAGACTGGCACATAGCTTACGTTCTACTCTACGGGCCTCGCAGAGTGGAGATAATGGAAGAGGAAAGTGAACAGTAATCTTCATTTTAGCTATTTATGCTTAGGTGTGAAATAAGTGTTATTTGTTGATCATTTCTATAACCCAGAGCTTTGGAGGAAGATGTTTAGGTGGTTTTGTGTGTTTCCCCTCATGTGGAACAAGAGAGGGCAGAAGCAGACCACTCTGTGTTATCGACCTAAGAAATTACAGAAAAGAGGAAATTGCCTTTGGACTGTGCTGCCCTGTGTAAAGGTAGCAGGAAGAACTTTTTAAAAAGCTTATTGCTTGGATTAATTTTTAAAAAGTATGAGTTGAAATGCCTTTCAACCATTATTACCTTCTGTGATAATTTTTCTCCCTGTCTTTTTCAGCCCAAGATTCAGCAATCAAATGTTTATTGCACACCTATTACTCTATTATTTGTTGTTCTTGCATGGTTCAAACCACCAGTGATTCAGTAGCTGCCCATCCTTTGCCTTATCTAACAGAAATGTTGCCAGGAAGGTGGAAAGGAAGTAAGTTTGATCTCATTGTGTAACTCAGTGCTGCGTCCCCACCCCCATGGAAACATGGGTACAATCAAGTATTTGTCCAGCCTGACTGTTGCTGGCTTTTCATGACTTTAAAATAAATCGTGATCAAATAATAGTACATTTGATTATACATTTGTTACTGTGTCTCTGATGTACTATGGTTTGTACACTGAACTTTGCTATGGTTTTGTAGTAATGAACCTTAAAATGTTGACAAGCTCCAGTTGCTTATTTTTAGAAAATGAGGATATTTAATAAAAAAAGAAAAAAGAGGGACTAACACCTTTTGACCTCAAGTCTTTTGTCTCTTGGAGCTTGGCTGAAGTTCAGATATGTTTAATACTATTATAGTTTCTGCAGATGGTTAATTATGCTCTCAAGCATCTATTTGAAAATAGTATCTTCTTGACCTGCTAGCCTGTTTAACAAGAAACACGAAGTTTTGAAAGTAGCAAGCTCTTTGGATAATGGATGCAACCATGTTTATCAGATCTGTTCTTTGGCTCAGTTGGGTGTTTGTTTCTACTCTGTCAACTCCCAACTTCATGTCTGTCTCAAAATACCAGTGATTTTTAGTAGAAATATCAAGAATATGAGATTCTGCAGTATATGGTAGATTTTAACACCCTCTAATCAGTTCATTTTTGTTTTATTGTCAGTGAAAGGATAGGATTCAGCTGTCTTATTTTCTGAGTTAGATATTTATAATAAAGTTGTAGGGATTATCATGAAATCTCTATCTTTGCTTATGCTGTTTCAAAAGGCTCTACAGAGCACAGCAGTGACAAAAAAATGGCCATTTTCCTCTCAAGTTTGAACAATGTAATATAATCTAAGAATACTTAGAGGATAAAATAAGCATTTCAGGGAAACTTACCTGTAAATAGCTTCTTCAGCTAAGCTTTAATACTGGCAGTCAGTCCTCCTCTTGCCTTGGAGAAAGTGCAGAACAGGAAAGGGAGGACGAGATCATGAGAACTGTAGTGGTTCTTTTATCTATTGATATGATGCTTGTGAATTGTGAACTTTTTTATTCACTGTCTTATTTTGTTCTGAACAACTCTGAGGACAAAAATTTAGCAATTAGGATTCAGATTTTACCATTTGGAGGATGCCGTAGCTACTTGGTCAGGTTGCATTAGAACAAAGTCCTAGGAGCCTTTGTGGGATTAGCGTTTTAAATTGTAATCTCTTAACTGTCATCATGAAAAACTTGACTTCATTTTATTTGATCCAAAAAAGCATTATTCCAAAGATTTCATGAAGTGTAAGAAATTGGACTTCTACTAGTGTCTTTTAAACTGTTAAAGACTATTTTAGAATTCAGCCTCGTGTATAAGATCTTTGACAAGGAGAATAAGGAAAAAAAGTCGCAATTCCTGAGTGTGCCTTACAGGCTGTGCACCCCCCCGCCCCGAGGCCCTGTTGATACTAGAGCTGTGCTGAAGCTCTGCTGGACTGGCCAGCAAGGGCAAGCCCCAGCAGGATCATTTACAGTGGGACAGGTGCTCAGACTGCCCTCAGCGTTTAAAACAGTGACGACCTAATCTTAGAGTCCTGAAGGGTAAGCTTATGTGGGAATGGGAGAAGTAGGCGGTCTGGGCCAGCCGGCACTCCACAGTGCTGAGCTGTGTGCAAGGCGCTTTCACACACATCTTGCTAGAACGTCACAGCAATCCCTGAGGCATGTAGCCCTGTTGTAAGTGACTTGAGACGTTAAGTCCTGTAAGGCTAAGAGAACTAGGTTTTATAGTTCACCCCATTTCTTTTAAGGTTGGGGGTTGGCACATTTTTCTGTAGTGAGCCAGATATTTTCGTACGCTTTAAGCTTTGTAGGCCGTAGGTCTTTGTTGCAACCACGCACCTTTGTGGCATGAAAGGAGCCTGTAGGTAGGGAGGACTTCAGTAAGGACCAGCGTGGCTGTGCCATCAGCACTTTGCTTACAGAAAGAGGTGGCAAATGGCCCACTGTTTGCTGATCCTCTGCTTTAAAGCATATATGAGACGAGAGCAGTCATGCAGATTCAGAAAGCATTATTGCGGGATTCTCAGCAAGTTAAGTTCTGTAACTTCATGGCATGCAGGAAACACCATGCCCCTGAACATGGCTAACTGACTTACTTACACATATATGATTAACAAAAATATTCTGGCCATTTCCCCAACTTCTCCCCCTAAACCCTGAGGTCAGTCATTAAGAGCCAACATACATTCTGTTGTTCGTGGAGCACCAGCCAACTGTACAACTGTTATAAAAATGTTTATTGTTTACCAAAACCAGTGGACCTCTTATCAAATGCTGCTTGGTAACAAAACCTTATCACAGTTTTAATAATAATAATAAAAGAACGAAGCTAANGTTCGTGGAGCACCAGCCAACTGTACAACTGTTATAAAAATGTTTATTGTTTACCAAAACCAGTGGACCTCTTATCAAATGCTGCTTGGTAACAAAACCTTATCACAGTTTTAATAATAATAATAAAAGAACGAAGCTAACTGTTTGTCTCATTGTCATTAGTTAGACTTTCTGCAAGGTCACTTAGCCCAGACTTGTTGAGCGCGTTGATCAGGTTCTCGGGTGTCGCGTGCACTCCCTCTTGGTCCTGCCAGGCCACGAGCAGCTGTTTGGCTCTCATCTTCATGTCTTCACTGTCGCACTCGATCTGTCTAATTTCTGAGTCTTTCATTTCCAAGTAAGGAGCCAGGACCTTCCACTGTTCACCCAGTTTGTTGGCAAATACCTCTATTTGGTCCCCTGTTACAGGTTTGTCTCGCCGAACATCAGGACCTAGAAAACACAGGGGAAGTAATTACGAACAAAGTGTGAGGGCGTGTATGAGTCAAAGCCTGTAATGGGACATGGGGCCACTGAGACTTCAGTAAGCTTGATTTTAAAAGTAAAACAATTCATTTTTATATTTCCCCTGGTTCAATTCTTATGATCATGAGGGATGTAAAAGTAAAGCTGTTGCCTGTGTTCCCTGAAACCAGCGGCCCCCAATCTGAACCCCGAGAATTAAGAGGTATGAGGTGCATTCAAATGTAAGTGCTCTCCTTCCCAACACTTTATATTATTGTATAAAATGCACTATTGGAAAACTTGTTCTCAAGCAATCCTTTAGATTCCTCACTATAAGAAACAGAGCTGAGATAAACAGTAGAAGTTGAGAAGTAGATCAAATAACGTACCTCTCAACAAAGAACCCCAATCTTTTCCAATTTTGTAAAATAGCCAAGAAAATTCAATTCTTACTTTCATTTTCCTTCAGTAAAGCATCATTATCTTCCTCATCTTCATCCTCACCTGTTTTTATTTCTTCAGAAGGAGGCTACAATGAGTAAAAGGAATGTCTTAGAGTACCAACTTCTAAAATCAGAGAAGTGCGGGTAGTTTTGATCTTAGATAAGAGATTCCAGTTAGGGGGCCCAGAACTTTCCCCCCTAGAATGTTAAACATGAACATCAGGTGAGGATCACAGTGGGACAGTGTTAACCTGGAGAAGGAAGGACCGCCTTCACCCCAGCCTGGGAAGAAGGGAGCCAGTAGGAAGCCTGGTGCGACGGCTTGCACGTGCCCAGCACACATGGCAGCGACAATCGAGGGCAGACGGGGACCAACCACGTGCTTAACAACATGCTCTGAGCAACTGCTTGGTGGTTTGCATACAGTATAGTTATTGCCATATTGTATTAGAAAAGAGAACAGAGTAGGAAGATAGACCAGGTTGCCCACCCCCACCCCATGGGCCCTGCCTGTGATAAAATAGAACGCATCGGCCAACAGGAAGAAGAACCAAAGTATAATAACTTTATACAGCATGTAAAGTTACTTCATCAATTTATGTATTGATACTTCCTATAAATGTATACTCAAAGGCATTATTTTCTCATTCTAAAACAATGGGGTTTGTGGATCATATTTTTCCCACATGATTAAAGTGAAATTCAGCTCTTAGCTCAAACAGCAACAGTAGTTTTAAGAAGAGAACACCGACTGAAGGATAAAACACTCATCACTCCTACTTACTGGTAATTCCTTGGCTAGCTTTATTACCATGTTTTCAAGATATTCTGGCAAACTTTTAAACTGCTGGTTGGTTGGCTGGAAGAAGTGAGGGCTTCTCCGTGCTAACAGTCTTAGGGCTCTCCAACCATAATTTGAGTTGTTCACAGCCCTATAAAAAGAGACATCAATCTTGTGATTTATATAGTTATTTATAACTTTTATATTCTCTTCTAGTTAATGTACTTATTTCACCAGATGAAACTCTACGCTCAGATCAGTAGCTGAAGGCACCATTCTCACACTGACCGTAGCGCTAAAGAACCTCTCAGCATGCAGTTCACTTACAAATAGAAACCAGCAGACTCCAAAGGGGCAGGTTGATATGCAGCAAACACATTTTAAAAGTTACAGATATTTAAAGGTCAATTAGTAGGCATCCAGGACTGGCCAGATGCTGTGTGTGCAGGACAGAAGCCATCTGCCTCACCACTTAGATACTCAGAGGCTCACTGCTCACTGGGTTTCTATCCCCACTAGCAGTGGGGCCTGCAGTTGTGAGTTTCAGAATGTTTTATAAACCTAACAGATTTCACCCTGTAAAGTACTATCTGCTTTTTAAAAAAATTTATATAATGTTCGAACTTTCATTTGCTCAATATCAACCTTGGTGGATAAAAAATGACTCCAAAACTGAAAAACACAGCCAGTAGCCTAGACCATAAACACCGACACCAAGAACAGAATCTGCCAGGTGCTCCCCTGTGGCAGTAACAGGTGGTGCACAGTATGGCAAGAAAGACTAGAGACGGTGTTCCAGAAATAGGTGAGCCAGAGAATCCAGAGCACAGATTTGTTCCATTTAAAAGTTTCTGCAAGTGATCTGGAAGCCCCCACGAGGTCTTAGAGTAGCTCATTATCAGTGGCTGTTGGACATACTGTGAACTGAAGGGGAACGGAGAAAAGAGGTGACAGATGGGTTCTAAGGGGATCTTTCCACTTCTGACAGAAAGCATCATTCTAAGTTGCTTGTCAATATGGGAATGGTCGTTGAAGTCAGGACATGGAGTAACGTGAAGCTGGCAGATAACCTTACCTAAGTGAAAAGTACTACTTGTATCAGTTGTCTCCCTTAGTGTTCTGGTATATATGCAGTGCTTAAAGATAGAGGAAATCAGCTCATGAGAAACATTACTTACTTGTATTCACTTTCGACCATGTTTTCTGGGTCTGCCTGTTCAATGGCTTCTTCAAAGAATTCCTCCAAAGTTGGCATGTATTCCCTGGGTGTTAAAATAACTAGTGAAGATCATGTATGTGCTTAATACTCATAAAATGGAGGCAGTAAAGATTCTAGTATTAACCACACTGATTTACAACTGGATTACTTAGGAACTCAGATTTTTAAGGAGGTGACACAAAACTAAACTTCTCAAGGGGACAGTGGAGGGCAGTGGTGCCCCCCCCCCCCCCCCCCCCCGGTTATACACAGTCTAGCCTGGAAGGGGCTCTGGGCTGCATGCTGTGATGATCAGAGCAATATTGTAAAGAATCTGCCTCCTAGCCACAAGTTCCTCACCTGTAAATTAGGAGACAAGGTTGTAAATTTGATTTAGTGGAGCAGAACTACAACTGGAAAATATCAATAAAAGATATTTCTTCATGTGAAGAAACAGATGGCTAAATGTTTGGTGTATGTAACATCCACATGATGCTTTCTCTGAAGCGTTTCTGGGTTTACTTGATCCTGTTTTTAGAAACGAAGGGCTAGAAACTGGTTTTTAATTATTTTTCTGATGGAAATCTTTTAAAATATATTCTACCAGAGTATAACAGACATAATTTTCTCTGTATGACTCGGGTTCATTGTTAAGACTCAATATGACTTGGGCCATTCATTACTATACAGTATTGGAACAGTACTCTCAATATAGTCTTGGCAATAAAAAAAAAATCTGTAGGTATGGAAAACAGATTACAGTATGACCACCAACAGATTCCATCTTGGAATTTGAAAACATGAGATTATCTCTACTTTGAAGAGAATATAACACAAAAATAACCTGACATAGACTTTCAAAGTTTCAAGGGATCTGACCGCTGTGTTCTCTAAGTTTGTATACTATAAAACTGAACTACCTCTCAAATTGAATCAAATGTCAATTTTACTGCCTTTCTCAGAGAATTCAGAAAAAATTCTACAACCCTGAACAAGTATCACTTTCCCAGAGTCATCAGAAGCATTTCTCCAAGGTGTAACAACAGTTCCCCGTGACTTACCACTGATAAAAAATAGCTCCCAAAAATGCAAAATTGAAGTCATTGTTAATATATGAGCCCTACTTCACAGTCCTATAGAACACAGCACAGGAGAATCGTCAAAAGCTTCGATTCTGGTATCAGACACGCCTGCATTTGGATTGTGGCTCCACTGCATGCTAGTTGTGTGACATTTGGTTGTCTCTTAACTTGTGCCAGCCTCCATTTCCTCTTCTATAAAATGGGGATACTAATAGTACCTACCTCACAGAGCTACTGTGACAAGTGAACAAAATAATAATACCCGCATGAGTGCCTTACGTACACCAGGGGCTCAGTAAGTAGTGCTCCTCCCCGCCACCATCAAAGTTTTATTTGTTAAGTTTATGCCCACAGGGGAGCCTCAGGACTAAGACTGACTCTTCAACCTTATGAGANTTTTCTGGGTCTGCCTGTTCAATGGCTTCTTCAAAGAATTCCTCCAAAGTTGGCATGTATTCCCTGGGTGTTAAAATAACTAGTGAAGATCATGTATGTGCTTAATACTCATAAAATGGAGGCAGTAAAGATTCTAGTATTAACCACACTGATTTACAACTGGATTACTTAGGAACTCAGATTTTTAAGGAGGTGACACAAAACTAAACTTCTCAAGGGGACAGTGGAGGGCAGTGGTGCCCCCCCCGCCCCCACCCCCCGGTTATACACAGTCTAGCCTGGAAGGGGATACAGCGCTGTGGGCTGCCACGTACGGTAGTGCTTGCTGCCGCAGAAGGCGGCCCAGGGCTTCAGAGCAGTTAAATTTGACCAGCAAGCAGGAGGTTTTCACATCTACATCCATGGGTAATTTTTTTTAAAACCAGAACCAAATTGAAATGAGAACCAGACAATATGGTTTCACACTGAGTTTACTTTAGATTGTTACCGTGGTGGCATGATTGATTTTTAACTGCATCTTTCTTGAATTTGTCTTTAGAAATAAAATTTGATACACACAAGCAGGCTAAAAGATGGGTCTCTCCAAAGAGACTTAAATTTTGTCATATTGAAATGACAAGTGACTTTTCTTTTTTAAAAAAGACATCAAATCTTTATCCAATTTTTAAAGGTTATTTTCCATTTACAGTTATTACAAAACATTAGCTATATTCTCTGTGTTGTACAAAATGGCTATAATTTCTTGTTGCTAGAAGATTTACTTGTTTTTTCAAATTTGCCTGGTCCTTTTTGAGACTGTCATGTTCCTTTTAGTTGCTTATTCTATCTGTTGATTCTTAGTCATGGTAAACCGTTTTAGGTTTGGATGGTGAGCTTATCTTTAGACTTATCTGTAGAATCCCTGAGTGAATTAGGTAGATGTGATTTCCCCCTCCCCCTAGAAAAAGCTTTCTGCCATCCGCCTGGGAGTTTTTAGTTCACCCTCTTAGCTTAGGTTGTTCCTTCACACTGCTGCAGGCAGTGTAAGTTGAAACTCTGAGGCCACATGACAGCAGATGTGGTTATAATTCCTCGGGGATACCCTTTTCTTTTGCCCACTTCTCAGGTGGGAGTGGACAAGCTCCTTGCTTCTCTGCCAGTGAGCGAGTCCCCCTTCCTTCCGCACGGCCCTTTTCTTACAGAGTGTTGAGGGCCTCAGCTTTACCCAGGGGCACTCAGGGACCAGCCTGCAGGCCTGAGGCCTTACTTTCTGTCCTCTGTTGCTATAAAACCCACGTTATTTGGTTCCCAAAGTGGGACTCAACCTGCACTGCTCCCCAGCTACAAGTAACCGACCTGCAGTTCTTATTCCGATTTTTCATTTTCCCTTCTTTTGTGAATCCTTCTTTCTTGTGATTTCTACAATTATTTTATCAGCACCTCTAGGTGTTCTATGGAAAGCTATATTCTGCTGAGCCGAAGTCAACCACAATAAATTTTAAAATTTCTTTTGAGCTCTGCTTACAGCTGACAAAAAATTTTATGCTAGTTAACATTTGAGAAAAGCAACACTTCATATGAAACATTTTAAACTTGCCTGGTCTCTGATTTACAGGCTTCCATGTTGTCAGGACAGAGATTCCAAAGCCTTGTTAACTCATCACTACAAAACACACAAAAATAAATATGTTGTTTATGGATACCATTCTCTTATATGTTAAAGCTATAAAAATAGTTATATAGTGAATTTTGGGGTGGTGGTGAGTTTTGATCATTACATTTTGATATTTAGCAAATTTTCTATATGAGCATATATTTTATTAAGTAATAATACCCATTAACTTCTTTCTAAAATAATTAAATGCAGTATAAAGAAAAGAATAGTTAACTAGAAGGTAGAAGAAATGAAAGGATTACAGTACCCTGCCAACAACCAGAAATGAGATGCATCAATCTAACAGCAAGTGGATTGTCTGACATGGAAAATATGGCAGAACCTATAGCCATGGATCTTGGAAGCTGAAGACAAAACAGAAGTTCTGTCTTGCATGAACCCTACAGGCTAATCAGGTGTAGTTTGCTTTGGTCATCTATGTACATAGCAAACACAAGAAACGTGGAAAAACACAAAACCTGGAGAGTTCTTAGAGCAATATTTTCACAATGTAAAAGCTTCTGTGATGACACCCCCGCTATGGAGCCAGGTTTACCTACTTGCCCATCAGAATTTTTTTGCTGGGCCCTTTCCCCAGGAAGTCCTCCGGTGCTGCTCTTTTCCGTACTGCTCGTGTGGGCTTGCTGTCTGATGTTCTGTGAAAACACACTGGGATTTCAGATGGATGGCAGAGATGGAACAGTGTTAAATGTACAAGAAAATGTAGTTACTGTTTTCTTCCTAAAGTACATGGACACGTCATATCACACTCAACATGAGGGGACAAACGACAAGATGTGGGTACACAGCAAGCATTTTCCCCTCTATAATAACAGAAGTAAAGCAGTTGTATTTTTATAGAGTACAGTTTATACTGTTAAAGAAACACACTGACACAGATCCGGATGTCATGTACACTGATCATGTCCAGCTATGTTCTGAAATGCCTTTCTCATACTGCTTGAGATGAGTATACATTTACCTTTCTTTCACAAAACTTGGGCACCCTTCATTTTTCCATGAGTTCCAGTTTTCTTCAGTGTTTAATATATGCTGGGGAAAATAAATTACATTTCCATAGTGAAGCCTTTTGAGAGTTCACTGGGTGCTAAAAAGATTATGTAAATATAAAACACATACCTCTACCATCTTTGAAAATCTTTCTCCATCAGGGGGGTTTTCAGATAGTAGCTGTGATTAGAAAGAATATACTAAGCTTTCAACAACTTTCTGCATCATAGGAGTGGTTGTAGGCAGAGAACCAAGAAGTGTTTGTGGTCTTGTACCTGAGCTTAACTTTATCCTTATTTTCCTATTTGGGGCTGAAACAAAGAAAATTCTAAATTTTCATTTTGTTCAATCATGGGTTTGTTGCGTGATGAACTTACTTGATAAACTGATTTTGTAGTATCTTCAATCCAGAGTGATTGCTCATCAGTTAAAACATAGTTTGAACTAGGAAAGAAAGCAATAAAAGCATGCTTGAGTTACAAGAATGTTTATTCAACTTTAAGGTTTATCTACTGTCTGAAACACAAAGCATGTAACAGAGAAGTGAACTGTACTGTAAACAGTGTCAAAAATTACCAAAATGAGAACAATCACAATGAAATTGTAAGAGAAAGTTCTTGTATTTTATTCTTTAGAAAGATGGTTGGAATTGAAGCCATTAAAATAAATAATGGGGAATAAAACATTCAATGAATCAATCTGATTAACTATGAACAGAGCAATGACTGTTTTCTAGAATAAGTTCAATATGGCATAAAAGCCTCAGAGAAAATATTAACGTACTCCTCTCCAAGATAGTCAAATAACTCAAACTGTGTTCCTTTCAAACGCATGCTAAATGTAATAAGCCCCCGAACCCTAGAGAAGGCTGAAGACAGACCCAAATTGTTAGCAGCTGTCATTAGTTCAGCTCTCACTGTGTACTAGGTTTTCTGTAGTTTATAGCCATTCAATAAATACTGATAATACCAGGACCTAAGAACTTCTCGTACATTATTCATTAAAATTTCAAAACAAGGAAATGTGCCTATGTTAAACACCACAGGGGCTCAAAGCTTAGGTCTGAAGCTTAAATTCAAACCCAGGTCTGCCCCTCGTTTCTACTATGCATACCACACCACAACAGACAAGGATAAGAACACCTTTCTTTGAGTGCTCCCTATGTGTTACCTTAAAATTACAAGTCTGAAAGCTGAAGGGCGGCTAGTGCGTGAGCAAAGTGGGGTTCCAAACCAGCAGCAAGAAAGCCACGTTCTTTACACAACTGACACAACGCTGCCCTCCACACTCCCATCCCGTTACGGGAGCGCTGCCTCAGGGACGCGCGGGACGCGGATGGGCTGCCCTAGGGGAGGCGGTGTGAGGCCGACACCACGGGTCCTGAGCAGGTTTTCTGAAGAGCCCAAAAAACCAGAACGCCTCCGTGCTTCAAAGATTTAATTTTTTTCAGCTGTAATGTCCTAGACAGTCCCACATCTGGAGAAAAACCATTACTCGCTGAGTTAGCAAATGAGGTTGGGAGAAGTTGTGAGTGAGGTGAGGAATAGCTTCACCCACCACAACTGAGAACTCTGGGCTGCCTGCGCTCACCAGGAAAGACACTGACAGCCTTTTCTCTAAAACGAATTCCTTAGTGACTTGTATTTTACAAAAGCCCTTGATTATCTAGTTTCCAGGGATGTGAGCCTTACAAATAAAATGAGCCCAGTATATAGTTTCCAGGGATGTGAGCCTTACAAATAAAATGAGCCCAGTACATTTTTTTAAAAAAATAAAATACATCAACAAGCAATCTTTCTCTTTGCTGCTGTTTATAAGCTATTTACTACCTATGTTAACTCACCTTTTGAATTTGACCTGCCCCTTGAGATACTGAAACAAAATGAGATACTGCAACAGGATGTGTCGACGGAAGTTACTGTCACTCAGCTGTAAATCCATCAACTACTCAAAAAACAAGCACAACACAGAACAGCACATTAAATTCAAACTCTGCCTAAAGATACAGGTGATGCCTACAGAAATGGAAGATTTCAACTCAAGAAACATGCAGAGAACTCAATGTAGGTAAGCCCACACAAACCCCAGGAGAGTGTAGTAAAGGCTTCATTTAGAATTCTTAACCAGTTATGCCATGAGATTTATGTCGGTCATTAACAATGTTCTATCTGTGGTCCTGAGCTGAGAACAAAAGGAGACATAAAAAACATAAAGGCAAGAAAGATGACATATAAACAGTGGCCAAAGGAGGGTCACCGTGGATAAACAGTGCCAAGAGATGCAGCTCTCTGTAGCCCTAAAACTGCCCGCATCACTCGTGAATAAAATGGACTGCTGTATTTTAGAGAAAATCATCACACCTGTATTATCACAGGATCTCAATGAGAAAGGACTTGAAAGTCATTTGAGGAAGCTCTTCAACAACACCGCCACCTAGTGGTCGCCCTGTAGGATGACCTCAGATGGCATCCTCTGATCAGTCCCTGGAGGCTGAGGGCAAGCTGCTGCTCTGTCCTCCGCCGCCGCAGTGTCTGCCTCACCGTCACTCTGTTCACGACGGACCTCCTACACACCTGCCCATGCTGTCCTGCCCCCAAGACCTAAAGCAACAATGGGAGGTTGCCGTCTTCTACAGGAATAACCAGTGAGACTCCTGACAGCCCCTGGAACCCGTCGCCAGCTCCAGGTCCCAAGTTCCTTGGACGATGCTTCCATTTACTAACCCAGCAGCTGGGCTACACCGTCTCCTGGCACCCTCTCGCATTCTGACCTGAAGATGAGAACAGTCACTAGCTGGGGCCTGAGGCAGGTGTGCAGAAGCTCAGTCATGTGAGCAGATGAAGCAGGCACTGCCGGCAGGGGATGGACAGAGCAAGAGAGCCATCCTGGGGACCCGGTCACGCGGTGGCCAGCAGTCATTAGCCATATTACTCACCAGCCACTTCTCCAGGGCCGGCTCTTGTTCAAGCAAGCCCCATGTCTTTCCTGTTATCATATTAACCATCCCTAACCAGGAAGCTGAACGGCATGCGCCCAGCCTTCCCTTCCTCCAGTGCTGGACGGCTCTGTATCTCCACCCGGGCTCTCAGTTCCCTGACCTCAACTCCACTGACCGCCACCGCCCCTTCTACTTGGTTCCCCACTACCACGGCCCCAGCCGGGCCTGGCCGTCACTCAGTCACCCCAGCTCTGAAATCTTTACTCACGAGCTCCTACCCCTCCTGGTCTGCCACTCAAGTGCCCAATGTACTTAATATTTGGACTTTACTGAGAACGTATGTTCCTTGAACCCTTACTTTCTGCATATCTCTAAGTCTCACCCTGTTTTTACTCTAACCCTAGTTTAGTCTACACAAAGGGTCAGGAAACGTTTCCTTACAGTGCCAGAGTAAATACTTTAGGTTATCTGAGTCAAGAGGTATGTAATGGAGAGTATGCAGGTACTTAATATAAACATGTAAAATGTTNCTGATCTCCTTTAGGATGGACTGGTTGGATCTCCTTGCAGTCCAAGGGACTCTCAAGAGTCTTCTCCAACACCACAGTTCAAAAGCATCAATTCTTCAGTGCTCAGCTTTCTTCACAGTCCAACTCTCACATCCATACCTGACCACTGGAAAAACCATAGCCTTGACCAGATGGACTTTTGTTGGCAAAGTAATGTCTCTGCTTTTTAATATGCTATCTAGTTTGGTCATAACTTTCTTTCCAAGGAATAAGTGTCTTTTAATTTCATGGCTGCAGTTACCATCTGCAGTGATTTTGGAGCTCCCCAAAATAAAGTCTGACACTGTTTCCACTGTTTCCCCATCTATTTCCCATGAAGTGATGGGACCAGATGCCATGATCTTAGTTTTCTGAAGTTCACCAGATTCTACCTGGCTCTCCTTCCTTGAGTTGTGGCCTATATACCCCAAGGCACTAAACTGATGATAATGTAGGGTTCATTTTATTTGCTTATCATCTCTCTAGGATCATTGTACTTCACTGTCTGATTTCCAGTTCTTTAAAAATTCTTGGGTCGTAGATTTGATTTTCTGTTGTTGTTATTAGTGGTGCTGCTATTGTGTTAGTCTGGAGCATAAATTCAATCTGTGTTCCTCTTAGGTGGAAAAAGAAGTCAAGTACCATTTTCAAGAAAAGAAATAGGCAAACATAAAATATAGTACAGGAGAAGTAGTATTTGAATGAACTTCTTACAAAAATGTTTACAATCACAGTCCAAATTTTGGTCAAAATGTAGTTATTTCTCACTAGTTGATTTTCTTGTTTTCTCAAGTTTGAAACAGAGCTATTTCAAACTTTAATTTCTTTAGTTTGAAACATATACATTCAAAGAAAATAAGTTATTATATTTGAAAAGTGAGATTTGTATGTGTGCACTTTAACAAAATCCCAAATCAAGTATGAGTGAATCAAGTATTAAAAGTGAATAACTGAAAGTTAAAAGGTTTTACATTTGCTCCTTCATATTTCCTCTTTTTATTGACCAGCTTTTCCCAAAGATGGTGCTTCTCAGGAAAATATCAAGTTATTTAAGACATTTAGGTAATCTTATATTTTAACCACTTACATACTCAATACAACAGAAGCTGAAATACATGTACTGAGAGTCCATCTCTCAAGCAAAAGAAAGCTAGCAGTATTCCATATCTAGTATCACGTTGAAAAATCAAATTAGCAAATATTAATTATAATTTGAAAAATATGCAACAGTGATAGTACAGTATGATATAAAATTTTCAAAGAAAAGGAAAAATATTCATCATTTCTATGATATATTATCAACATTTTATAACACTCTGTATTAAGATCATACAATTTGGGCCACTGGGCCACCAGAGAATTCCCACATTTAAGCTTGTTAAGCTCAATGAAATTCATACAAAACAAAATATTGCTGTTCTTTCTGTTTTTTGTCTTCTCTAGTAGTCTTGCTAGGAGAAGAGGCAACTTCTGTCCATGGACATGGGAGCCTGGCAGGCTGCATTCCATAAGGTTGCATAGAGTCAGATAAGACTGAAGAGACTTAGCACATAGGGACAGGATTTAGTTTTTAAATGTTTCAATATATTGTTTGAAATCATTGTTGTCTTTCATTGGAAGTAAATTTCTATCAAACTTTCAAATTTATGAAATTTTGCCTAAGGTAAATTATTAAAATCTATATATATAGATATGGAATTTGAAATATTTGATATCACATCTATCTACATTTTTTTAAAAAAGTGAAACATATTTAGTTACTTCTTCTCTGAATAAAAACAAAGGGCACAGGTCTCTTTTCTTCATCCCTATCATTAGCTTTGGGAAAATTTCCTAACTTTGTCCCAGAGTCTTAACTGTTAAAATAATAATACAGTTTGGCTGACTTACAATGTGGAATACTAACTAGAAGTTGGATTTAGATAAATGAGCATCATAAATACACTTCACTCTTCAAATTAATTTACTGCTTATATTAATAGAGCAAATGTTACATTTTTGCAGTAAATATCTGCATATTTAGACAGATTCTTACTGTGAAGTTCTTATTGTCTACCAGGCACTGTGTTATTCACAGTAGGTATATCAGGGGAAAGGTAGGAAAAGGTCCTTGTACTTATGGAATTTATACTTTGTTGGAGAAGATAGCCAATTAACTTGATCATCATCATTGTGATAAGTCCTATGAAATAAAAGGTGATGTTACAGCAAAACAGTTCTGGTGGGAATCTACTTTAGGTAGGTGGTCAGAAAATATCTCCTTGAAAAAGGGATATTCAGTCCAAGCCATGCAGGACTATGGCATTAATCTTGGAACTAATCAAAGGATAAGCATTCCAGGCAGATGGGAAATTGAATAAAAATTCCTAAGGTTTCATAGAATTGAAATATTCTAAGAATAGAAAAATGGCTAATACTACTGAAACACGATAAGCTGAAAGAGGTTGGTTATTTGGAGATAAAGATGAACATGTAGTCAGGAGCCATATCTCAGAGGTTCATGTGTGCCATTTTGAGGAGTCTGAGTTCACATTATGTGTAACATGAGAGTGACAGAAAGAAAACTCATACCCCAAGATACTTCTTAAATTTTATCAACCAACAGTGTTAATATCACACTTCTTATGAAAATAAAAAATACCCACAAAGGACTTCATTTTTACTTTTTAAATGTTTGAATTATGCTCCAAAAGGAAGTTCTGAACTCTAAAATCTTGAACAATGACTATGCAAATTGAATTAACAGAGCTGTTGTTAAGATGCAGCCAATGTTCAGTAACATCATTTCAAGTCTAATCTGCCAACTGAATATTTATAGATGAGTAGAGTCCTTTGTAAAGTTATTTAATTCAATACATTTTTGAGTGCATGATACTGTGATTGGCTCTCTGAGGGACATTAAAATGAATATGAGAGTTCTCATCGTAAAGAAATTTAGAGTCCAATGTGAAAAGACAAACTTTGAGAATAAACATTGGTAATAATGTACCTGAAAGACAAAAGACATGGTCTTTTCTCTTTTCAGAGTTCTATCTCTGGCACTAATATAGGCTCTTGACTGGGAAATGAGATTTGTCCTTAAGCAAATATTTCAAGATAAGCTTTTTTTTTTTTTTTACCAAATCTTAATTTTAAAGTAAATAGAGGGTAAGAGATGCCATCGTGATTCAGAGGTCAATATTTGGATTCTGGTTTCAGCTTAAGTGCTTGAGATACATTCTTTTACAGGCTTTTTCTTTGTTGCAATTATTTTCTCCTGAATTAATATCTTCTACTGAGGTACTTAAGAAAATCTCCTCTCCTAGCTACATGACATGTTTTACTCCCATTCCCTCCAATAAACAGTTTGGAGTAACAAAATGAATGCCAGGTAATTCTTATGGCATTAATTAAAAAAAAATTATTTATTTTAATTGGAGGCTAATTACTTTATAATATTGTGGTGGTTTTTGCCATACTTTGACATGAATAGTTTGCTGCAGAGTAGATTGAAACAGTTTTGCAAAGTCAAATATATACTGAATTTGCTGTATTAAATACAAATGTATGCTTCAGAAAATCTGTTGTTATTCAATCAATAAGTCAGTCATATCTGACCTTTGTGACCCAATGGACTGCAACACACCAGTTCCTCTGTCCTCCCCTAATTCCTGGAGTTTGCTCAAATTCATTTCCATTGAATTGGTAATGCTAAGCATCACATCCTCTGCCGTCCCCTTCTTCTTTTGCCTTCAATCTTTCCCAGCATCAGGGTCTTTTCCAAGGAGTGAGTTTCAGAAAATATAGACAATTAATTAACTAAAGGCTAATTTGATTTACTTAATCAGCAAACACACAGATATATTAGTGCACACATATAGAATTCTGTGTTCACTAATCAGCGAGTATAACCATGCCAAGAACAGACAGATGTCTAAAGACTGAAAATGAAGCTAAAATGGAAATAAATGATTGTATCTGGGGGGTGGAATTAGACCACATGATTTATTTTCTTCTCTAAGAATCTCATTAATGTTATAGTATTTTATAAAAAATTTTAAGGTCATTTCTCTTCAGGAAGAGCATATTAAGCAGCTTCTTGTGCTATGCTGCTGCTGCTAAGTCACTTCAGTCATGTCTGTCTCTGTGTGACCCCATAGACGGTAGCCCACCAGGCTCCCCCGTCCCTGGATTCTCCAGGCAAGAACACTGGAGTGGGTTGCCATTTCCTTCTCCAATCTTGTGCTATGATGTACTATTAATAACTTACTTAAGATTTTTCATGTCTAACCTGAAAACAAATTTGTTTTACTGTCTATATATTGCACTGATACCCTTAGAACAAAAATATTCATTGTTACAATTCAAAGTTAAAGTGGGTTTTTAAAAATTTTCAAATTGTTCCCAAAGATATCTTCAGCTGAGTTCAGTTCAGTCGCTCAGTCGTGTCTGGCTCTTTGCGACTCCATGAATCTCAGCACGCCAGGCCTCCGTATCCATCACCAACTCCTGGAGTTCACTCAGACTCAGGTCCATCGAGTCAGTGATGCCATCTAGCCATCTCATTCTCTGTCGTCCCCTTCTCCTCCTGTTCTTAATCCCTCCCAGCATCAGAGTCTTTTCCAATGAGTCAACTCTTCGCGTGATATCTTATTGAAAGGCAAATACCTAACGGCTGCATTTTATAACAGCATTCTATTTCTTTCTACAAAAGAAAAATCTGGCAAATGGTTATTAAATTCAATTTTTAGGGATTGTTCTTATTTTGTTAAAGTCAAGACACTATATTTTAGTCCCTAAAGTAATCAGAGTAGTTATTTCATTGACTCACAGATTCCAGTAAAATCATTAGTAACATTTACATGTAGCAGTTTCTCGCTATTACACCTGAGTAGAATAGGAAAAAGGTTCTATACTATTCTTGCATGCATGGCATGTGTGAATGCAGAAATCTAGAAGCTAGTGGTACATTTAATTATATATAAATACACAATGAAGAATGTATACACACACACACACTCTTCAGACTCTTGCTGTCTTTCCTCAAAGTATTCATTAAGCCATAATTTTCCCACTGTTTACACTCAGAATAAATACAAGTGCCATTCATTTCTTTTCAGTCACCTTGGTTCTTTCTAGCCTCAGGAAGATGAAACATTAAATATTGGAATAATATGATTATTCCCCCATCATTTTCCATGAGGAATGCCTTCCCCCCTCTTTCCATCTCCCATCTACTCTGTAAAACTCTATTCAAGTCTTTTTTCCTTTACAAAGCCTTTTTAAACATTCAAGTAAACTCTATTTTCTCTTTTATTCTGATGCATGCCTTGAAATCATAATATTTTGCCTATCATATAACATTACTGAGAACCCACGATTGGTGAACCACTAATGCTAAAATAGGAGAAACTAACACAAGTACAACACAGTTCTTGTACAACCAGGAACTGCTCAACTAAAGAGCCTGCCATTGTATCAAACTCAAGTTCTAGATTTAGATTTAGTTAATGAGCAAATCTTTATTCAATGATTCAATGGCAACGATGTGCCAGGCTCTGATATACACACTGTAAATGCTTAGTGTACAGATAAACAAATTTTTTTCATGATGATTACTGTCTACCTTTAGGTCCAGTCCAAGCTCCACCACTGAATGCCTTTAGACAAATATAATTTAGCCTCTCTATATCTTCATTTGTCTATTTTACAAATTACTATAATGACATTTTCAAAAGTTACTGTATTAAATAAAATAATAAATATGAAAATCAGTTTTACATGACAAATAAATTGGCAGGTATTTTAAAAATCATTCTTGGTGTTTTACTTCTAAATTTCAAATATCTAAACTCTATTTCTCCAGGAAGACAGAATGCAGAATCTGCTCAGTTGTTCAGTTGTGTCCATTTCTTTGCAACCCCATGGACTGTAGCCTGTCAGGCTTCTCTGCCCACGGAATTTTCTAGGCAAGAATACTGGAGCAGGTTGCCATTTCTTACTTCAGAGGATCTTCCCAACCCAGGGATTGAACCCATGTCTCTTGAGCCTCCTGCAGTGGCAGGCAGATTCTTTACCACTGAGCCACCTGGGAAGCCCATTGCATCATGTATTTCTTGGCAAACATCACAGGGCTTTGAGCCATTTTATTTGTACAATAATCTGTCCAACAAGTATTATTGAATCTAACGTGCTTTATAAAAACACAGGAAGATATTTCTCTCTCATCTCATAACCATTTGTAGACTCACTAATAAGATCAAAGGAATTACAGTTTTTCTTTTTTATGAGTTTTATAAAACCTATGCATTTTACACAAAATGACCAAAAATATTCAAGTGATAAATAACCAGTTAGTTTCAATAGACAATACCATGATGATATTGATGATAGTTTAAAGCAGGCACACATTCCTGGTCTACAGCAGGCACATCTGATATAGCTATTGTGAGAATTCAAGAAATTTTTACATTATGGTCTATCAGCCAAAGAAAAAATTATGAAATATTTTTGGTGTTTGGTATATTCTAAAATTCAGTAGACTGGTCTGTATAAAAGATCATATCACAGGTTACTTTCCTTTGTAGGAGAAAGATATGATAATGTATCACTAATCTAACTTAATCTAACCCAGATTACTGATACATCTTTTTCATTACCTGCTTAATAGAAACTCAACTAAAATTAGTCAGAACTGACTTGCATTTTGTGGAAAGAGGAAGTAATCTATCTGCATCTTCTGTTGACTGTTCAAAATGATTGAACAAATAATCTCCAAATATTGACCAGGGACTCTAAATACTTCCATCCAAATCATCTATTTTTCCTAAATCACATTCTTCTTGTAAACCTTATAGATTGTAATGGGCTTAAATGTGTTTCAAGCAGAGCAAAAAAACTAGTTATACTTTTGTTCTCATATTGATTCCTTTTCTGTACCCTCCTTTTTAATTCCTATGAATTTTCTGTCCTGGTAATTATAAAGGCACTCATGGTCAAGATCTTTAATATACTTCAAATATGGCTTGAGAGTTTGGCTAAGTGTATTTCTTATTCATTCACTTATTCACCAGATATTTGACAAGTCCTTAATAGTTTGCAAATCCTGGGTCAGGCTCTAGTGATAGAGCACTGGGCAAAGATGGCTTGAACCTTAGCACCCATGGGACTCACATTCAAGACAAAGAAAGTAAACAAGCAAATAATAAAGGAAAATATGACTTTAGATAACTAATGCTAGCAGAAATGTACAATAGTGGGTTTTAGTCAGTGGTTGGCTGTGAGGGAACGCTATAACTAATAGCTTCTGGAAAGGTCTCATCGAAAAGGTGACATTAAAAATGCAGGATCCTCTATGACCCACCTTCCAGAATACTGGAAATAAAAGCAAAAATAAACGAATGGGATCTAATTGAAATTAAAAGCTTCTGCACAACAAAGGAAACTATAAGTAAGGTGAAAAGACAGCCTTCAGAATGGGAGAAAATAATAGCAAATGAAGCAATTGACAAATAACTAATCTCAAAAATATATAAGCAACTCCTGCAGCTCAATTCCAGAAAAATATACGACCCAATCAAAAATGGGCGAAAGAACTAAATAGACATTTCTCCAAAGAAGACATACAGATGGCTAACAAACACATGAAAAGATGCTCAACATCACTTATTATCAGATAAATGCAAATCAAAATCACAATGAGGTCCCATTTCACACCAGTCAGAATGGAGGTGATCCAAAAATCTACAAACAATAAATGCTGGAGAGGGTGTGGAGAAAAGGGAACCCTCTTACACTGTTGGTGGGAATGCAAACTAGTACAGCCATTATGGAGAACAGTGTGGAGATTCCTTAAAAAACTGAAAATAGAACTGCCTTATGACCCAGCAATCCCACTGGTGGCACAGCATACACACCGAGGAAATCAGAATTGAAAGAGACACGTGTACCCCAATGTTCATCACAGCACTGTTTATAATAGCCAGGACATGGAAGCAACCTAGATGTCCATCAGCAGATGAATGGATAAGANAAATAGAACTGCCTTATGACCCAGCAATCCCACTGGTGGCACAGCATACACACTGAGGAAATCAGAATTGAAAGAGACACGTGTACCCCAATGTTCATCACAGCACTGTTTCTAATAGCCAGGACATGGAAGCAACCTAGATGTCCATCAGCAGATGAATGGATAAGAAAGTGGTGGTACATATATACAGTGGCGTATTAGCCATTAAAAATAATGCACTTGAATCAGTTCTAATGAGGTGGATGAAACTGGAGCCGATTATAGAGTGAAGTAAGCCAGAAAGAAAAACACCAATATACACTATACTAATGCACATATATGGAATTTAGAAAGATGGTAACGATAACCCTGTATGTGAGACAGCAAAAGGGACACAGATGTACAGAACAGTCTTTTGGACTCTGTGGGAAAGGGAGAGGGTGGGATGATTTTGGAGAATGGCACTGAAACATATATAATATCATATAAGAAATGAATCGCCAGTCTAGGTTTGATGCAGGACACAGGATGCTTGGGGTTGCTGCACTGGGATGACCCAGAGAGATGGTATGGGGAGGGAGGTGGGAGGGGGGTTCAGGATTGGGAACACGTGTACACCTGTGGTGGATTCACACTGATGTATGGCAAAACCAATACAGTATTGTAAAGTAAAATAAAAAAAAATACAAATAAGTAAGGAGCTATAAAAATTCCTTAGAATTTTCACAAAAGCAAACTCAAAGGGGATTATAGACCTAAATGTAAAATGAAAAACTGTAACACTTCTAGACTATGAAAGAGAGAACATCTCAGTCACCTTGGGTTTGGTAATGACTTTTTAGATACAACAGCAAAAGCGCTATCCATGAAAGAAAAACATGATAGGTTGGGTTCCATTGACATGAAAAAACTTCTGCTCTGTGAATGACATTTTAAGAGAATAAAAAGATAAGTCACAGACTGTGAGAAAATATTAGAACAACATATCAGATAAAGGACTAGTATTCACAATGTATGAAGAGCTCCAAAAACTCAATCGCAAGAACACAAAGAACCCAATTACAAAATGGACATAAGACCTGCACAGACTCTCCATCAAAGAAGTTATATAGGTGGCAAATAAGCATATGAAGAGATATGTCATCTTATATGTCATCATGAAGTTGCAAACTAAAATAACAATGAAATGCTGTTATAATGTATTAGGATGGTTAAAATCTATAACACTGCTGATAGCTAGTGCTGATGAGGATGTGGGGCAACAGGAACTGTCATTCATTGCTGGGGA
The DNA here is from genome assembly GCA_006410875.1 of Neotragus pygmaeus. Taxonomy (NCBI): domain Eukaryota; kingdom Metazoa; phylum Chordata; class Mammalia; order Artiodactyla; family Bovidae; genus Neotragus; species Neotragus pygmaeus. The sequence continues at coordinate 86,544 of SJYV01006739.1, forward strand.
AAAGGAAAAATGGTATGAACAGTTCAGAAGATATTTTGGCAGCTTTGTACAGAGTTAAACTTCTCTTACCATAAAATCCAGCAACTGTACTCCTTGATGTCTACTACAGGAACTGAAAACTTCTGTCTACACTAAATCCTGTACATGGATTTTTACAGCAGCTTTATTTGTAACTGCCAAAACAAAAAAACAAACCAAGATGTTGTTCAGCAGACAAATAGGTAATCGAACTGTGGTGTACCCAGACAATGAAATGTTATTCAGAAATAAGAAGTAAGCTCTCAAGTAATAGGAAGATATGGAGGAACTTTAAATGCATATTACTAAGAGAAAGAAGCTAGTCTGCAAAGCCTACATACTGTTTCATTCCAACTTTACACCATTCTAGAAAAGTCAAAACTATGGAGATGGTGAAAAGATGGGTGGATGTCAAGGATTTGGGAAGAGGGAGAAATAAATAGGTAGGACATGGGAATTTTAGAGCAATGAAACAATTCTATGTAATACTGTAACAATACAAAAGCAAAGCATATAAGTTGAAAACGTGTATAGAACCAAGAGTGAACCCCAGTGAAAACTATGAACTTCAGTTAACAGAAACATATATATTAGCATAATAGTGAGATGTTAAGGCCTTACAAATAGCTGTGAAAAGAAGAGAGGCGAAAAGGAAAGGAGAAAAGGAAAGATATAAGCATCTGAATGCAGAGTTCAAAGAATAGCAAGAAGAGATAAGAAAGCCTTCTTTAGAGATCAATGCAAAGAAACAGAGGAAAACAACAGAATGGGAAAGACTAGAGATCTCTTCAAGAAAATTAGAGATACCAAGGGAACATTTCATGTAAAGATGGGCTTGATAAAGAACAGAAATGATACAGACTTAACAGAAGCAGAAGATATTAAGAAGAGGTGGAAAGAATACACAGAAGAACTATACAAAAAAGATCTTCATGACCCAGATAATCACGATGGTGTGATCACTCATCTAGAGCCAGACATCCTGGATTATGAAGTCAAGTGGGCCTTAGAAAGCATCACTATAAACAAAGCTAGTGGAGGTGATGGAATTTCAGTTGAGCTCTTTCAAATCCTGAAAGATGATGTTGTGAAAGTGCTGCACTCAAAATGCCAGCAAATATGGAAAACTCAGCAGTGGCCACAGGACTGGAAAAGGTCAGTTTTCAATCCAAATACAAAGAAAGGCAATGCCAAAGAATGTTGGAACTACCGCACAATTGCACTCATCTCACATGCTAGTAAGGTAATGCTCAAAATTCTCCAAACCAGGCTTCAGCAATACGTGAACCATGAACTTCCTGATGTTCAAGCTGGTTTTAGAAAAGGAAGAGGAGCCAGAGATCAAATTGCCAACATCCGCTGGATGTCGAAGTGACTTAGCAGCAGCAGCAGCAGCTGGATCATGGAAAAAGCAAGAGAGTTCCAGAAAACATCTATTTCTGTTTTATTGACTATGCCAAAGCCTTTGACTGTGTGGATCACAACAAACTGTGNTGCCATTTCCTTCTCCAATGCATGAAAGTGAAAAGTGAAAGTGAAGTCGCTCAGTCATGTCCGACTCTTAGCGACCCCATGGACTGCAGCCCACCAGGCTCCTCAGTCCATGGGATTTTCCAGGCAAGAGTACTGGAGTGGGGTGCCATTGCCTTCTCCGATCTTTGCAGCTTACTTTATACCTAATAGTTTGTACTTCTCACCCCTCAACCCCTGCCCCTCCTCCCTTCCCTCTCCACGCTGGTAACCACTAATTTACTCTCTACATCTGTGAGTCTACTTCTTTGCTGTTATATTCGCTCATTTGCTGTTTATTTTTTAGATTCCACATGTAAGTGGGATCATACAATATTTGTATTTCTCTGACTTATTTTACTTAGCATAATGCCATCCAAGGCAACCTGCTGCCCAATAATCCTCTGCTTATATCTCAGTTCAGGTCAACACAGATCTCTTGGACTCTTCCAGTGTGTTAGAAAAATTTCCATACTCAAAGCACATTCATTCTAAAATATAAAAATAATTTTTTTTGTCCATGGGAAGACTCCACATATCTTCATCAGAAACATTTGAGAGTCTCAGCTCCATTTATAAAGAACCAGAGGAACAGGGTTTCCAGGATGTACCACATTTTGGATTTAACACTTCTCCTATGCTTTAGGAATTTCCTGCTGCTTCTCCACGGGAAGCAGGGAATGAAGACGAGCAGGAACATCTTCCAGAAAGTGCAGCCACAGGAGCACAGACTGAACAAGTATCTTCTCTCTCCTTAACTGTCAGGCACTGGCTTCGAGTGAGTCTCTTTGAGGATTAGGAAGAATGAGAACTTCTACATCACTTACTGAACCTACATAACCCAAACACAGATACTAGCACACTGTTTCTGAACATCGATTTAGAGTGTACAAAGGCCCTGAGAAGGGGCTTCCCTGGTGGCTCAGACGGTAAAGATTCTGCTTGCAATGCAGGAGAAGCAGGTTCAATCCCTGGGTGGGGAAGATCCCCTGGAGAAGGGAATGGCTACCCACTCCAGTATTCTTACCTGGAGAATCCCACGGAGAGAGGAGTCTGGCGGGCTCCAGCCCATAGGGGTGCAAAGAGTCGGACATGACTGAAAGCCTAGCACTTAAAGCCCTGTAGCATCGTTCTTTCATTTCATCTCTGTAACAGTCCTGCAAAACCAGAACTGCTGTCTCCATGTAATGGAGGAGAGAACCCAGAGAAGCTCGGGGCTGGGCCTCCAGTCATATTTCCAGGTCGGGGCGAAGCCAGGCCTGCGATGCAGTCCTCTATGACTGCAGGTGCTCCTTTCACTGCCCAGGAGATTTATCACTCTGCCAAAAAAGAATTTCTTGGCTATTATGAATGTTTAAAAAACTAAAGGAAAATATGTAATAACAGTAAAGAAGTGTTTATGATGTCAGGGTGAATGACAGAGTAGGCCTGTCTATGTGATTCCAGTTCTGTGGAAAGATGCACAGCCGCTATGCCAGAATCCTCTCCCGGGCACTGTGAGCACAGCGGGACTTGCTGAACCCTTTCGAAAGGGCAGGTTAGACACTTGGGACTTCTTGGTTCATATTTTCAAGGGCCCCTTCCTTTCTCTCCATCCTCCTCCCCTAGAACAAACCTTAAGCCTCAGCGGCTCTGAGAGATCCACTGTCAGGTCAAAAACGCAACACACAAACCACAAGGAGGGAAGTTCAGTCCTCAGCTCGAGTCTGTCTGTACTAACAGGCCCAGGTGGACCCACTCAAGCGAAGACTCTCCCTGGAGCAAACTGGCATCTGGAACCCTGGGATGGAAGCCTCTATGGAGAGAGTGATGCAGAGGAAAGGCCTCTGTTCTCATCTCCCAGTGAGAGATCGTGGGAGGGGAAGGGAAGCATCACAGCTGGGTTGCCTATCTAGATCTTTGGGGCTTTTCAAAAGCCAAACTCACCTAAACCACATCTGCCGCTTTCAAAATGACTCCAGAATACTTGCTGCACAAAAGTCACTTTGGTGTTTGGAGGCAGTGAATTTGAAGAAGTGAAAGTGTTACAGTGACAAGAAGCAACTGACCTGTCAGAGACAGAGTCACATCCACAGTGTACAGACTAGAAGGAATACCAAGCCAAGTGTGTTGTCTGCAAACAGCTTTAGACAATGAACCCACGGATGTATCTCACAAGGAAATTCTGAACCAGATGGAGTGGATCAACCTCATTGGGACCCTGATTCAAGCCCTCATTTATGAGATGACTGGGGTAACCTGAAGAGTTAATGATATTAATGGTAACATGTTGTAGGGCGATAATGGTATTGTGGCCCTGTTTTTTAAGAGTCCTTATTCTTTAGAGTTACTAAATATGACACACAGCAGTATTTACCGGGAAAATGAAATGCTGTCTGGAATTTACTTTAATATAGTCCTGAGGTGGGGGCGGAGGAGGAGTTAGGCACATAGGAGTAAGTTGGCTCAGAGTTAGCAACTGTTGGGAATTCCCTGGCAGTTCAGTGGTGAGGATTTCACACTCTCGCTGCTAAGGGCCCAGGTTCAATCCCTGGTTGGGGAACTAAGATTCCAAAGCCTGAGATTGTGTAAAGCTGAGTGGCGTGGCCAAAAAAAGAAAACAGACTGTGTAATTGTTAAACCACGGTTGATGGGTACATGAGGAATCTACTTTGGGCTACGTTTAAAATTTTCTAAAAGATAATCTAAGAAATAAAAGTCTACAGGGTTTTCAGTGCAGCTAGAGCTTTCGTTTTACTAGCCTCTTCCTCTTTTCTAGTAATACCCCTCCCCCTTGTGCTTTGAGAAACTGCCCCTCTCTTGAGTCTCTCTGGTTCCCTGGGGGACCAACAGCTACCAGCCACAGGGGTAACACCAAAGGCCCCATCCATCTTGGCCCTATCAGAGCCCTGTGGGGCTTCAAGTGTGGATCCCATGAGACAGAAGTTCTGTCTTTTCTCTGGGTTTTCTCACTAAGATCATTTAAACCTGGAGTTCCTGGCAACCATATGTAATCCTGAGGTGGGAGAGAATGAACCTGTCTGAGACACCCAGAGCCAAGAGAATGGGGCTGAGGCAGGTTGAGGAGAGGGGAAGGAGGGGGAAGAGAGAATAAGAGAGATGCAGACAGCTTTTCAATCCAAGGATCCCGTGTCCAATTCCATCTAAAGTCCACTTAGGGCATTCCAATGTCCTAAGTTGTGGCTGAGCACCAAAGAATTGATGCTTTCAAACTGTGGTGCTGGAGAAGACTCTTGAGAGTCCCTTGGTCTGCAAGCAGATCAAATCAGTCCATCCTAAAGGAAATCAACACTGAATATTCATTGGAAGGAGTAACTGCTGAAGCTGAAACTCCAATACTTTGGCCACCTGATGTGAACAACCAATTCAGTGGGGAAAGACCCTGATGCTGGGAAAGACTGAAAGCAAAAGAAGAGGGTGGCAGGGGATTAGATGATGGTTAGATAGCATCACTGACTCAGTGGACATCAGTTTGAACAAACTCTGGGAGACAGTGAAGGACAAGGAAGCCTGGTGTGCTGCAGTCTGTGGAGTCACAAAGAGTTGGACATGACTTAGTGACTGAACCAAAAAGTTGTGGGAGTCACTTAAAGTCTCCCATAAGGGCTTTAAATGGCAGAGGTTTACTCTAGCCTGGGTCTCTTACCAGAACTCCAGACTCAAATAACCTTGCAGACGTGACTAACTTCAGGATCTTGAGAAGGGGAGATCATCCTGAATAATCCAGGGGAGTCCAGTATAATCATAAATCTTATAAGAAGGAAGGCACAAGGATCCAAGAGAGGACCATGAAGCAAAGGTTGGACAACGAAGCACTCAGCAGATGGAAGAAGGGGCCGCATGTCAAGGAATGCAGGCAGCCTCTGGAACTGCCAGGAGGCAGAGTCCCCTCTAGACTCTCCACAAGGAATATACCTTAATTTTAGGACTTCTGACCTTCAAAACTATGCAATAATAAACATGGGTTGTTTTGCTCAGTCATGTCCAATTCTTTGCCACCCCAAGGACTGTAGCCCACCAGGCTCCTCTGTCCATGGGATTTTTCAGGCAAGAATACTGGAGTGGGTTGCCATTTCCTTCTCCAGGGGATCCTCCTGACCCACGGACTGAGCCCACATCTCCTGTGTCTCCCTGTACTGCAGGCAGATTCTTTACCCACTNCTCCTCTGTCCATGGGATTTTTCAGGCAAGAATACTGGAGTGGGTTGCCATTTCCTTCTCCAGGGGATCCTCCTGACCCACGGACTGAGCCCACATCTCCTGTGTCTCCCTGTACTGCAGGCAGATTCTTTACCCACTGAGCCGTCGGGGGAGCCACACATGTGTGGTTTTAGCCTACTAAATTTGTGGTAATTCATGACAGCAAGAATAGGAAATGAATATACCAATATTTGCTCACTATCTCCCCCGGGAAGTTTACTAGGCATGTCAAGCTTGATGTGTCCAAACTGAACACCAGATCACCCCAAGCCTGCTTCATGCTTTCCACCTAGAGCAACACCATCCTTCCATTCGCTGCTTAGGACAAACACCTCAAGCCATCCTAGACCCTTCCAACACCATATCCCGTCCATGGGAAGTTACATTAACTCCCTGCTCCAAGGCTTTGTCCACATGTCTCCATCTCCATAATGCTCACCCTGACCACCCTACTGCAGCCACCTGCTCCCACATCCACCTCCCTTGGGCACTCTCAAGCTTCTTTTTCCTGCTCTACTTTCCCCCTTTTCTAACACATTATAAAATGTACTTACCTATAAAGTACCTATATCTTATTTTCTGCATTCTCCTGCTACAACAGGAGCTTCATGAGGGCTGAGAACTTGATCTTGATTTGATTCAGTGATATAGTCCAAGTACCTAGAATAATGCTTGGCATATCACAGGTGCTCATTAAACATGAGCAGAATGAGAGAATGAATACATGAAAGTTGATTTTTGTTCTATTCCAGCCACTTGCAGTCAGAAAACTCCTCATACAACTCTACTGACTTGAGTTACCTTTCTCACTAGAAGACTTTGCTAATGGCAATGGATGTTTTATACGACGCATCTTTGGAGAAAGGATGAGCATCTCTACTTGTGATCACTGTTCACCATCTGGACAAAAATACCGATCAATACATTTCCCATTATACTTCCCACATATAAGGACTTGCATTTTGCTGGGGTTGCAGTTGTTATTTTTAGAGCCTGTTACTGTTTCTGACTTTGCCATTTAGGTTCTGCCAAAGCCTCTGCTTCTGCTCAGCAACCTTTCCGAGAACTGCTGTTTGATCATATACCAGGCACCTTCTTGGGGCGTCTCACCCCTTTGCGATCCAAAAGACCACCCCGGTTCTCATCATCAGCTCTGATGTGCCTCCTTGAGTCTGGCACAATTCACCTCTTGTTCTCTAACTCTGTCATGAAAGGGAATTTTACACTCCCCCCTCTAATGAGTTCCCATAAATGTGCATGAGTTAAAAATACAAAATCCAAGCAAAAGATTTATCTGGCATCACAGAGGGTTCTAATCCCAGGAAAATAAAAATATAACCACTAATCATGTTACAACTGTTTACTTAGTTTTCACTCTTAAAGATTATTTGGATATATATAATATTAAAACATGGATTTAAAAACTAAAATTAACCAAGGAAATTAATTTTCTAAGGTATCTCAATATCCCCAAGTTTGAGTGATCTCAGCTTACTTGCAATAACATCTCAGAGAAGAAATTCAATTTAATGTTGGGAAAATGTACTTGCTGCCAATATCACAGAAGAATAAGAGAATACGATGTGGACTTTGATGGAATCCTACTGACTTCCCTAAAAATAGTGTCAAGAGAAGGAACACAGGTTTTCTTCTCTTGATAAAGAGTCTGTAGTGAGTTGTATCACATTTAACTGGTCTACATAATTTTGAACTATTTTGCATTTGTGTCTTTGGAGAATATTACTGCAAATTCTTCCATTTATTTCTTCTCTACTCATTGTCTTTGTTTTAATTGTGGTGAAATATACATCCCAAGGATGGGGGAGCCTAGTGGGCTGATGTCTATGGGGTCACACAGAGTCGGACACGACTGAAACGACTTAGCAGCAGCAGCAGCATCAGTTCAGTTCAGTTCAATCCAGTCGCTCAGTCGTGTCCGATTCTTTGTGACCCCATGAATCACAGCACGCCAGGCCTCCCTGTCTATCACCAACTCCTGAAGTTCACTCAGACTCACGTACATTGAGTC